>BHFT01019227.1:0-44512 GCA_004320025.1 Laticauda laticaudata
AGGAACTGTGAGACACACTTCCATACAGAAGCCTGAGGATGGCAGATGAGATTCTGCTGAAACGTTGCTTCAACTTTTCCTGCTGCAGTTTGAGTCCAGTTGATCCTTGGTAAAAAATCAATTATCTATGGACAAATTTAAGATAGCAAAACCTTGTTGCAATATATGCAAAAGATTGGGCAAGAAGACATTTTATCCATTAAAAAATTGCTGCATAATACCTCCCATGAAAAATTGTACATGAAAAACCAGAATGCCAAAGAGGAGACAAAATATTTATTATTTCTATTTATGAGCAAATTTTGACATGAAACAATCTTCAAACATAAGAATATCTATGCTCACAACTGTATGCTAATGTGCGTATAAGCTATGTACCCTTTCCAAAAAATAGATCAGTTGTGAGAGTTCTTGAGTAACAATATTCTGTTGGATTACGAATGCTGTGCTACACAAAAACTTACATACTGCTATAGCAGTTTGCCCTGAAAAAGTTTATATCCTCCCCATATGAAAAAAAAAATAGATGCCTGGTAACTTATTGAAAATCAGTAACTTTAACTGAAATAGTTTTTTTGAAAATATATTGGCTAAAGGATGGGATAGTACTATAGATCTACTTTAAAGTGGAATAATTTGCCAACTAGGCTCTGCAGAGGGAAAGAGTGAGTCAATATATTGGAAGCAAATAATATTTCCTTCTAGGTGTATTCACTGCCTTGGCTACCTAGGAAAAAATAACAGAATAACAAAAATAGAAGGGATCTTGCAGGTTTGCCCTGCCTAACTCAGATACCCTTTATCATTCTGGACAAATGTTTTGTTTCAAATCTAAGCATTTAAAATTAAGGCCTTCATGAAGTGGGAGGCAGATTCTGAACTCATTTATTTCAATCATTCAGTCTTGAGTTGAAGAAGTGTTGGTGTAAATTGATGAAACTCTTACTGGAAAGATTTGTTCCCTTGACTGATTATGTGTCATTAACTTGTTTTCAACTCCTAGTGACCACATAGATAGATTTTTCTCTATGATCATCTTTCCTTAACCAGGACTTTCAGAACTTCCAACATTGTACTCCTTGGCACTGTAACTGGGTCTCTCCACCTTGAGTGACTAAAGGGCTATTGTTATGGGAAATGAACACTATGCACAGAGAGTACTGATGACGTTTATCTTATTTGGGTAATGAAACATCTGCAAGAATAAGCTCAGAGAGCACCAAAGACCCCCTCAGCTTTATGGGCTGCAAGAAAATAACAGCCTCCCACCAATGAAAGAAACTGCAATGGTGATCAGATTCCATTATGTTCAATAGAATGGAATTTGTCACATTCATTCAAGCACACAAAACCTTTAGGGAGAGGAGGAGGAGGAGGAGGGACAAGAAGGAAGGGAGAAAAAAACTCTGCATGAAGCTGTGATTCCACAAACTTAAAATAATATCCAGAACTGTAAACTCAGATTAACACTTACCTTCTACTAGCCATGATCCAAAAATGCAAAGATTTCAATTAAGCACTTCAAAAGAATTACCAACAAGGGGAGCTTTTCCTCCATTATTGTCCGTATTTAATCCTATGTATTATCCTGAATCTTTGGGGATGAAACTTATGTAGGTCAAGGTTCCATTGACACAGATGTTTCTCCCCTCTTCTCCCCCATGCAAAAGACGCACACACAGAAAGTGAGTTAAAGAGCATGGCAAATGGGCCTCATAGTTGTGTCTCAAAAATGATTCCAGTAGGCCATTCAAAGAAGAAGGCAAGAGAATTGGGGGAAGTTTTGCACTCACACCAATCTCTCCAACTGGCTGTCTCCATGAAGAAGGGAAAAAAAGCATTTGAGAGTCCAAATTGTACCAGGCATTAGATCCATCCTTTACTTTTTTAAAAAAGCCAATTATATAGCAGGGTCCCATGTTATTGAGCTAACTCTAATAATACTTGTCATCAATCAGTCAACAATGAGTTTTTTGTTTGATTTCTCAGAGTTCTTTTTTTTTTCTTTTGATCTTTCTCTGTTGTGGGTTTGATGTTGTGGATCTCTCTCCTTCAAGAAGCTTGTCACAATCTACCTGCAAAGGCCTTCAGTATGTACAGTAAACATTTTCTATATAATTTTAATAATGATCACAATGAGTATGAGTCAATGTTATGACCTAGCAGTTACTCATAAGGTTTGGAATGAACTTCTCCTGTAAGTGATTTCATTATAGCCAGCCAATTTGTTACCTTTCCCGTATTCCTGAAGAAATGCACATTCATATTCAATTTTTATTGCTTTTTCTTTTCTTTTTTTCAAAAAAAGACACACTTAAAATGTGTTAAAAACTGCACAAACCACATGACAGAAAAACTGAAACTTTTCATAAATGAAGTAAGAATGTAGGCAGGCAATGGAAGTAAGCAAAACTATCTATTTCTCTATCATTTTCCAGGAAGTTTCACTACATGCTCCTTTACCCAAGCAATTCAGACATTCTCATGCAACCATAAAAAGCAAACTCACATTTTGTTCCTTTTGTATTTGTGGCAGGAGCTGTTGCTCCTGACTCAGAGTCTCTCTAAATATTCGCCATCATTCACCAACAGAGAATAAAAGCTTTAGCAGTTTCATTCATGGGATCATCAACCGAGAAAACAGTCAGGTGCCTTTTTTTTAATGGCAAGGGGAAAATGTTTCAGATTTTCTTGCAAAAAAGTTGTTTTAAGGAGCAGGGGACTAGAGATGAGGGACAAATGTAGAAGCTCCCGGTAACTCAATCAACAGATTAACAGAGTTGGAGGGAACCATTCCCATGCATGCACCCCCATGCATTTGCCCCTCCCCAGTGCATGCACACATGTCCCCCACACATGCATCTTGGGGCCTCACACATGCATGAATGTCCCCTGCGCATGTGCTTCACCCCTGCACATGCATGCACCTCCCTGCATGCAAGCATGGCAAAGACCTGAAGACCAGCTGGCCAGCGGGAGGCCCACACATACATGCACAATGGAGCTGAGCTGGGGCGACAGCTCGCATGCCCACAGAGAGGACTTTGCATGCCACCTCTGGCACACGGGCCATAGGTCCACCATCAGGGATCTAGTCCAATCCCTCCACCCAAGCAGGAGACCTTATACCATTTCTGACAAATGGCAGTCCTATCTCTTCTTGAAAGCCTCCAGTAATGAAGCTCCCACAACTTCCGAAGACAAGCTGTTCAATTGGTTGATTGTTCTCACTGTCAGAAAATTTCTTCTTATTTCTAGGTTGAATCTCTCCTTGATCAGTTTCCATTCATTATTCCTTGTTTGGCCTCAGGGTGCCTTGGAACTCTCTAAAGAACACAGACCTTGGCTGGGGATCACGTAGCATAGGCAAATAGTCTGGGCCAAAGACATAGTTGCTTTAAAGAGTTCTAAAGAGTTTGAAATATAAAGCAATGGATTGATTCATCCACCCTTGACTGTACAGGTCAGTTTACCCAATGCCCATGAACCCCAATTGGTCCATAGATATCATCACCAGCATTTGTTCCCCTTGTCTGGAATTTTAACACTATGTTACATGGGAAGCAAAATCATGCTGCAAACCAAAATACACAGTTCTAGTATGCAAAAATGCACATAGGCCCCAAATAAACCAAGTGAGTAGCTTTTTCCAGGTGCTTTTTCAAAAGGCAACTGGACTTTTCTTCATTTTTTTTTCTTGAAGACTTTTCGCTTCTCATTCAATAAGCTTCTTCAGTTCTGAAGATCTGAAAGCAGACTATTCTGTGACATTTGAGGAAAAGAAAAAGGCTTCACATTTCTCTCTTCAAGAAATCACCCCCACCCAGCCTGGGCCACTGTAGTGATGAGGAGCTGAACTAACAATAGCATGACTCTCACGCATCAGCTAAACTGCATCCCTTGAACTCCAACTTTTTTTCAGAACAAAAGGCTTCCAAGAAACATGGACAGAACAGATGCTTGCTTATCTCAAGTGTCAGAATACCAATTAGATATTCAACATGTCAGGCAGAAGGTAGAGGTTCCAATACAAAAGAATGATGAATAGGAACAGTTCTCCAGTTTAGTTCAAAGTCGTGCTGTTCTTTTGTAACACGATTTGTGGCAAATTTGTTTTGTCACTAACCCAGCATCCTAGCCCTCTCAGCATTCAGTGATTTTGATCATCATTTGCCTAGACACACACAGGCATACACATAGAAACATTTGCTTTATAACTACAGTAAGGACAGACTTTCAAGAAGTTGCTGTTTATTCTCCAAAGGAGACAGAAATTAGAAAACACGGATAACATCAGCAATTCTTTTTCATCTTTTTTTTTCAGAAGTCTTGTATTTACTCCAAAGGGTCAAGAACTGAAAGGAGACAGAAGAAGCTAAAATACACCAAAAATATTCCAAGCTATTAATTACACATACAAACCATTTCCAGAGAAAGTTATATTAATCTGCTGAACTAAATGAACCATCATTGTTGCAGCAAGTTATACAGAATCTCTCTATGAAAATCTCTAAAGACATTTGCAAGTTATAAAGTAATATAAAGAGCGATTGTACTCAAACTATTAATCACTCCTTATCACCCATCCCCTTCCACTTGTGACTGTATGACTGTAACTTTGTTGCTTGTATCCTTACGATTTATATTGATTGTTTCCTAGTATGATTTAATTGCTTATTGTACCCTAAGTGTTGTACCTTATGATTCTTGACGAANGTGTCCAATTACACTTGGCCAATAAAGAATTCTATTCTATTCTATTCTATTCTATTCTATTCTATTCTATTCTATTCCTTCCTGAACAGTTTTTAGAAGGCCAGACATGTGATGGGCTCTTCTTTCTTTAACTGGGTTCAGTTGTCAGGGATACTGTAATTGGGATTTGTACCCTGAGAAATGATTGGCCCTCAGTGGCTTAAATGACCCATTTCAACTCTGATTTTAAGGTTTTCTGAAAAATTAACCAAGTTCAGTATCATGTAAGCTTTTATGGATAACCACATCATCAAATATATATGCAAAAATGACTTACCTATAGCACTATCTCCATTGTGCTTAACTTCTGACGCCTTATGTCAAGAAAAGGATTAAAAGATAACCATCAAAGTTAAGGAAAGCTTTTTCTTCTCTCAGCTTTCCTCCTGCATTCAGTTCCCTGACTTGCATTTTTCAATAGTCAGTGACCTCCATAAATCTTGTGAGAAATTAATGTAAAGCAGTGAGCATTTTAACGTAAGTCTTTATCAATGACATTTGGATTCCATTGGTGTCAACCTTGGTTGACTGAGTTTCTTAGATGTGTTTTCCTTCATTTTCTCCTGATTTTCTCACATCCTAGAAAACCCACCCTGCATATAGATTTTATTCTTTAGCAAAAGGGATAATCGAATAACAGGGTATGTCAGAGGCAACTAGAAGGAAAGTGAGCTGCTATGGATCTTAAATAAGTAAGTACTATGAAAAAAATTGTTTAGTTTTCTTTTGACCTTTTGGGGTCAGATTGGACTAGTTATGTTATCTCTTAATGCTCTACTTTTGCCTGCCTGGTAACAATTAGAGCTGAAACAAATATAGGGGAAAAGGAAGAAAAAATTGACCAAATCTACTCTTACATGAATTTGCTTTAAAATTTTACCTTGACATTCAACCAATCTAGTTTTTTAATCAATGTTTCCTTTAGCAAAAGAGATTTTTGGAAGTGAAGGACACAATATATTTAATTCCTAATCTTAAAAGGCATCAAAATTAAGATCAAGTTTATAATCAGGTTGTTTTATTATATACATACTGGGAAAAGCTTGAGCAAAAGAAACTTGCTATTATTTCTGAAGGTTAAATGAAAAATAATACTTCAACTTCCATAACTGTAGTTTAAATATTTTTTAAAATGCAGCAGGACAATAATCCTTGAATGGAACTCTTTAGTTACCTGTATTTATTGTCCTGTATCATGCCAATTATAAAAAAGCTTCTTAAAGATTTTTTGAAAGAACTCTACCCTTCGTCTCTTTAACCAGGGGTTGTGGCAGTTCTATCCACTTATTCATTTGGATCAGACAAATGCCCAGGAGGGTATCCATTCAATTTTATCAAAACATAAAAGTTGCATAACAGCAAATGGACTGCATGGTGGATAGATTAAGAAAGCGAGATCAAGTTTTTCAACTGCCTTTTGGTTTATTCATGAGGTGTAAGGCCTAGCACTGTATAGTGCAGCAAATTTTCTTTCTCATGTTTCCCAACTCTGTTTAATCATTGCTTCAAGAGTTGAGTTTGCAATGTAACACTCTAAATGCTACAGTGCTACACTCTGAATGCCACATTCCAAATTTCCAAATTCAAGGAAATCTAAGTGAATAACATCAACCATGTCCCAAAACAACTGTAGCCATGAATTTTCCTACCAATGTCCAGTTTTTAAAAAATGTCTTCATTTTGTAATCATATTCAGGGAAATTGCCACTTCATTTCTGGATCACAATGAAGAAATCATGTTTGCTGGCCATCATGATGCTATGAAGACTTCTTACCTGCATTCTTGTTGAATGACAACAATTACTGGTAAATTTAAACTCTTGAAGTTTTTATCTCCGCCATCGGCACTGAAAGAACATATCTTACACAAAAATCGAACAACTTCAGTGACATAATCCACAACTCCCTGTATAACATCAAGTTGAAAGCAATTTCTCTTTAAGTGATCTGCAATTGTCCTTAATTAGTTCATCAATCTTTCTCATTTGATACCCATTGGTTACTGTGGCAGTCATCCCTTTCATTCTTGTCCACACAAATCAGCTCTTCCCAGTTTCACATTTTTTGCATTTTTGGCCAGGTGACACACACATTCACATCAACACAGTCCTTATCAGAAACAACCTTCATTTGGCAGTTGATGTCAATTGGAGAGCCTCTTTAAGTTGTGGAGGAAAAAACAATGTCATTGTGTTACTTAAAGCATAGTAATAAATAATAGTCAGCTTCACTTACACAAATCACAATAGAATCTTTTCACCCAACTCTTCCCACCAAATAAGTGAAAAAACAGGTGGTAAAGAACTGGTCAGATCTTCAAGCACATCAGCACTGCCATCTATTGGCAAAATTATAACATTGGAGGCATTACATTTCATTCAACATCATACAAAAGGTACTGTAATCTATAACAAACTGCAAATTTACTTTTCTGGAGGCTTTACACATTAATTTACACATTAAGGCTATGCTTTTAAAAATCTGTTTTTTTTTCAACACTTGACCACAAGTAATTAGTTAGAACCATATAATTATGGTTCTATTCTGGACCATAATAAATGTCTATTGGAGTAAAAGGTGTATTGTTTAGTTTTAGCATTTCTTTCTCTCCATGTATCTTTTAAGTTTATTTCATCTACCATTTAAAAAAAAGATTTATGGGAGAGTCTTTCTGTTTTGCCTTTATTGTTTTCTATGCTGTATAGTCCAGTTTATTGTCTACAATTCCATTCAAATCTCCCACCCTAACGTATATTAGCCTAGTCCAGTTCAATTATTTTCATATTGTAATTTTTTATAAAATTCTCTTGAATTGTTCATTTGGGGCATAGATTACAATCAGGAGTGTTTTCGTATTATTGTCCATATTTTCACCATTAGTATTCTTTCTGTCGTCACTCAGTATAAATCAATTTTGCTCGATGGTCTCTTTAATATATAAACCACTCCTCTTTTCTTGCATTTGTGTCAGGAAATAAGTATTTTTCCCTTAATTTCATCGTTGTCATTAACAATTGTTCATATTGCTTTTTAATATGTACTTCTTGTAGGCAGATTATATCAATTTAATTTCTCTAATTTATGGGAAGTTTTTCCTTCTTTTAACAGCTGAAATTAAGTCCATTTATTATAATTGTAATCAATTTTTTCTCTTCCTTGGTATTATTTTGTAGTTAGGTTTGACAGCTCTTGTGGATCTTGGTTTATGTTGTTCTTTTGGCTTCCTCCTTTCCACCTACTGCATCTTCTTCTTTTTCAGTCATCATTGGCAGTCCTCTTGGAATCAGTTGGTAAAATTTTCTTTTTCTGCCTCTTCCTCTTTCTCTCTGAAAATTATGTGTAAAATGTTCAGCTTTCTCAATTGAGTCAATTCTACTATATCTCTGTTCTTGCCATGTGAACATTAAACCTTCTGGAATCAGCCACTCTAATATTCACCTCTTTTTTAAGTAGCAATTTAGTCAAGAATTTGTATTCGCTTCTCATCTCTCTCACTTTTCTGGGTACTTGTTTCAAAAACCACAAACTCCTTGTCTTTGATTTCAATGTTTTCTCTCATGCCACTTGCAAATATTTCCGTTTTAATGGCTTTCTTTGTAAATCTGATGTGAACTCTCTCTCTGCGTAAGCTATTTTCTCATTGCAGTATCTTGCAAAGACTCCATAGACCTCATCTATGCCATCCATCATCTTCTCTTCAGTTATTTCCAAAGCTTCAGCCAATTTTCTATCATTATCTCAGCTAGATTTGTCCTTTTTTCTTTCCCTCATGTTTTGAATTGAAGATAAAATTCTGATCTGCTCCATCTCCCATCCCAGGCCATACCACTTTTATCTTGTTCAACCATAGTTAATCTGTTACCAGTGTCTCCAATCTTCTTGTCTCTTGTTTATCTTCTTCAATTCTTTGGAGTCTCTCATCATACTTCATCATCATTTGTGGATGTTCTCCACTTTTTCATTGGTTTTCCCTGTTCTTTGTTTGATGCTCTCCTATTCCTTTTCAATATTTCTGATCTTGTTTGAATATTTTGAATTCCTGCATAATCATCTGCCAGGGCCACTTTTCTTGTTCTTTTTCTTTGCCTTAACATTGTCTGTATTGAACATTGTCCTCCAGATGTGGAGGAGAAGAAGTGGAAGTTTGAGGAAACCAGGAGCTGTTTAATTTCCTACTCATTTCGAGCAATTCAAAATCTTCAGGTTCTTCTAGACCTTAATCCAATTGTAAAATAACCAATTGCAGTCCAAATAAAAATAGTCGGAAAAAAGAAGCCAAATTAGTAATAATTAATAAAAAAAAGAAATACCTTAATCCATCGATTGGTTAGATAACAGTAAAAATTCAACAAATGAAGGAAAAAGACATAAACACACACAAAAAAGAGAAAAAGTGTGTAAAATCCTAAAAAAGGAGAAAATTGAAGAATAAAAAGCTTTAAAAAGTATTAAAGAAATTATCCAACAAAAATGATACATACTGAGAATACTTAATGGTGGAAATAATAGATAATAATATAAAAACACTCCTTGATTGCAATTTATGCCACGAATGAACAATCAAGAAAGAATTTGATAAAAAATTACACATGAAAAATAATTGAACTGGACTATGCTAATACATTTTTGATGGGAGATTTTTAACAGAAATTGTAGACAATAAAACTGGATCATGCAGCACAGAAAACAACAAAAGCAAAGCAGAAAACATCCTCCTTTTTTAAAATGGTGGCATGAAATAAACTTAAAAGATACATGGAGAGAAAGAAATGACAAAACCAAACAATACACTTTCTATTCAAATTAGACATTTATCATGGTCCAGAATAGATTATGTTATGGATGTCAAACAGAATTGCTTAAAACAATATTCAAGAAGTAACATTGAAACAAGTACTTGGCGAGATCATAACCAATGACAATTAAATGGAAGGGACAAAGAAGAAGGACCTTAGATGGACATTAAATAATACTATTCTAAAGGAAAAAAGACTTTACACAGCGGATGGAGAAAGAACTGGCTGTTTTCTTTAGAGAGAAAAAAGAAAATACATCAATTCAGAATGTACAGGATACAATGAAGGCATATGCCAGAGGTCTTGATAATCGTCTATACAAGAAAAGAGAATACTATGAAAAGATTCACCTCTAAGCATATATGAGAATTGAGTATAAAGGACATTGAAAAAGACGTTAAAGGAAAATGCCACAGAAAAAGGATATCAAGTTAAAAATGGATTATACATGGGTTATATATAAAATAAGATCTAATAGAAAAGTAAGAGGTGCTAAACAGAACTATTTTTGGAAAGATGCAAATAAACCAGGGTAGATGGTTGCATATAATTGAGCAAGAAGGAAAGATCAAGGAAAATATTGCACAATATAATAGATGAATAAGGTTCAAGTTTGCTAATGGTAGCAAAGAGAAAAGAAGGGTAAAAACATACGAGACTACTTATGTCACAGAAATTATATACTACAAGAGATATATGATGATGAGGAAAGAGTTAAACAGTATCTACAGAATGCTAATCTAACCCCAGATACCTAAAGAGATTGAAACAATGTTAGAAAGCAATATTGATGATTGGAGTTAACTGAAGCATTCAAGAAGCAAATAATGGAAAGGCGCCAAGGCCCAGAATGTGACTCCAGCAGAAATTTTTATAAAAAACATTACAAGAGATCGCATAACCTTCCATTGTTGAAAGTTATGAATGAAGTTATGTTAAAGCAAGAGGATGCCTATAAAACAGAGGTTAGAAGCTTATATTACACTTATTCAAAAAAGAGGAGGGCCGATCCATTACAAATAAGCACCTATTTCTTTCCTAAATGCAGATTATAAAATTTTTGCTTCCAATATGGCAGGAAAGACTTAAAAAATATTTAAACAGTTTATTCACTGTCACCCTTGTTGTTTATGTTAACCTTGGAAGTGTTAAACAGAAATATTAGAGAAGAAAAGGATATAAAAGGATGAAAATTAAAAAGGAGAATTTAAATAGCAAGCATTCCGCAAGATACTTGGTTTTTATCTTAGGAAGATTCACTAGACACCAGCACAAAATGATAGAAAGATAGAGACATATGGAAAGGTGGCTGGCTTGAAAATAAATAAAGATAAAACAAAGATTCTGACAAAGAACATATTTATCAAGACAAAAAGGGAAAATTAGCCGACCTATTGAAAATTCCAGGTCACGATAAGGATCAAATTTACTTGGGGATTATCTGACAGCAAGATGCAGTACACTAAAAAAGAATAATTTTGTTTAAACTTAAGCAGCAAATAGCGCTAGATCTGGTTGAAATGCGGAAAATTTAAAACTGTCACAAAATAGGGGGAATATTCAACAATCAAATGAATATATTACCAGAATTTTATATTTGTTTTCAAAACAATTCCAATTTAGGCTTGGGGAAAAGATTATTTGAGATTTAAATTAAAATTGATGTTGAAATATATATGGCCCAAGGTAAGAAGTGAGAAATTAAAGCTAAACTTTTTGCCAAGATGCTGGATGAGAGGAGGGATTTGGTTTTGGCCCAAATTGGGTTGTATTACTAGCCTACAAATTTGATGTGGGGTAAGGATGGATAACATTAAAGAAATACTAGATTGGTTGCCATTAGAAGGAACATGATCTGTTGTTGGGGTGGCATGCCTTTTTTATGGTAGAAAGGAACGAAAACACAAGGGTACTTTAGAGACATTATATACGGGAGTCTCTGTGGTTAAAATTGGGAGAAGACTAAAGACAATGTTATTTGAAAATTTCCATTCTCGGTTTTCGACTATTGAGCATTTTCTCTATCCTATAATATACCAAAAAGAGAAACAGTTAGATTATGGTGAAATACTGAATGAAAAGGTGAACTTAAATCTGTGCAAAAATTAGGAGGACAAGGTATAAAGATCTGAAATTGGTTTTCATATGCGCAAATTACAATCAAAGGTATTGATTAAGATTTTAAAAAGGGAAGGTTTTTATGATAAATTGACTGATCTAGAAAAAGATTTTTGACAGGTTGCTGTGAAAAGGTGATTAAAAAATTATATGATATTTATTAGAAATTAAATTAGAAGAAGAAACAAGTTAAAGAAACTATGATGCTTGGCGAGAAGAATTTTGGATATGGATTGATAGAGAATGGCAAAATTGTTTGGTCTCAAATTATAAAAATGACAATGTCACAGCATATAAAGGAAAAATTTGTATAAAGTATTTCTAGGTAGCACTTCCCCCAATAAGAATTAGCAGGAAGGTTTGAGAATAAGTCCGAAAACTGTTGGAAAATGTCATCAGACACCTGGCACATTATTACCATATGTGGTGGGACATGTTGGAATGCTAGAAAAATATTGGACTAAATTCACATTTGTTGGCGGGAAAAAATTGACAAAATAAGCATATAGACTTGAAAACAGAGATTTTTTTTTTATTGGGAATTTTGCCTGAAATATAGTAGCAAGACTTTGAAATATATGATTGTAACATGTATTAACAGCGGCTAGGATTGTATTTGCCTAAAAACTGGGAAAAATGAGAAGACACCATTCCAGGAGGACATCATTAAGAAAATATTGGAATGTGCTGAAATGAGTAGACTGACATTTGAAATTATGAGAACAAGATTATAAACAATTTTATAAAAGTTTGGGATATTTCTATCAATGGTTAAGATAACAAAACATAGTAATGATGTGCAGGATTTTTAGAAAATAATAAATATATAAAGATGTATTTTCTTTTTTTTTTCTTTTTTTAATTATATCTACCCAAAATGATTCTTAGGATAGATCTGGGAGGATAATATAAATTGTTATAAAATAAAACTAAGGTAAAATATTGATTATTTATATAAAACATGAATTGAATTAAAATATAGTCAAAATGATTAAATAAGATATTAATGACGTTGACATTGATTGAAAGTATGAGAGGATTATATAATGTAATTGTAATTGAAGACTACAAAATGGTAGCACAAAACAATTTGTAACCAATTGGCCACACTGTATGGATATATTATGGAAAGATGGTTTGTTTTCTTGTTTTGTTGGTTTATGTTTGTTTTAAAACCAAATAAAAATTATATTAAAAAAAAATATGCTAAAAAAAAGAAAGGAAAAATTTTTCAGGTTCTTCAACACCTTATCCAATTAAGAGGTCTCAAAGTATAAAAGATGCATAAGGAAAAAAAAAAAAAGAAGCCAGAAAGATTTTTTAAAAAGAAACCAATATGGAAGTGAGAGAGAAAGACAAAATACCAGGAAGGAGAGAGAAAAAACAAAGGCGACTCCCCTTAAAAAAGAGAAGGAAGGGAATCATAATACTAAAGCTTTTCCTTTAAAATAAAAAGAGCAAAGCATAGAAATTTAACTTTCCAAAGACAAGAAAAAAAAACAAAGACAAAGTTCCAAAGAGCCAAAAATCCAAATAGCTATTTACAAAAAGTAAACTGATGAGGAGGTGTAGCACAGCTTAGAAAAAAAAAAAGAGCACACTGCCACTTGTTTAATAATCCAAGGCTCTTGAGTATAACTCTCTTCTCCAGAAGATTATCACCTTTCTTTTCCTATAAGCTTCAACACCAGACTCCAGCTGTTGATAGAAACCCAGAAGAGCACCTGCAATAATACTCTCCCAGGCTCTTCCCTCTATTCTTATCAAATAGCAATGTCCTTTGAAAAGAAGTCTCAGTTTCTTTCTCAGGCTTTTGTCGTGCGTCAAAAGAGAAATAGAATATTTCCAAGCTCTAGTTGGAAGTGTTTCAAAGTTCTTTTGCTTTCACTTTCCCCCTCCTTTCCAAGCAAAATATATATAAGAATTAATTAAAAGAAGAAGAAGCATATTTAAAAAATGAACTAAAAGGGAAGTTTCTAGCCTAAAATTTATAAAATCAAAAAGGAGGAAAAGAAATAGATGAAAAAGGAAGGGAGAAAAAAACCAGTCCAGTTTCAAAATATAAATCATTTGTAGAAAAATCCAGCAATGAGAAAAAAAAAAAAAAATGATTAAATATCTTGACTCCCTGGTTTTAAAATCGCTGCTTAATCACTTCTGTAAAACTTTTACACAGATTAATTTCTTTTCCTTAGGTGTCCTTCCAAATCTTAGGATTAAAGAAAAAGTTCTCACCAAAACCGGCACACTCTCTCTTTCTGTTCCTTTCGTTTCGAGACTGCGTCCCAACTTTCTTGCCGCTGCGCGAAAGAGCTTCTTCGCTGGAGTCTACCAGGGGACTTTGCGGATATCCTGATCGACCAGGATGTGCTCTTTACATTCCACCGTCCTCTTCGGATGGTTGCAATCCCAATTGGATCCGTCCAAGAGCAAAGATATCGGCAGCGATCTCAGACCCCCCAAGATCGCATGGCCGTATCGTCGCGAATGCAGCTCCGCCCCACTCACGGTGCTTATTGGGAATAGCTTGACTCCCGTCTTCTTTGGGCATCCCTGGGATATGGAATACTGCTATCATGTAACCACAGTCCTTCTTTTCATCAAACTAGACACCCCAGTTTCTAGCAACTGTTCTTGATATGTTTTAGCCTCCAGTCCCCTAATTATCTTTTCTAACACACACACACACACAGAGAGAGAGAGAGAGAGAGAGAGAGAGAGAGAGAGAGAGAGAGAATGAGAATAGTTTGAAAGTGTTTTTCTAGTCATCTGTAGAGGAAGAGGAAAAGGGAGGAGTTGTGACTTCTTCCCATTGTGCTAAAGTTTAAACTACTTCTGAACAACCAAGAACATGATATCTGAACATTTAGATGTGCAAATATTACTGTTATTATCCTTGGACCCTTTAATATATTCAAAAGAATTACATGAACTGGATTCCCTTATAACTTTGATCTATGGTGTTTAATAGTAGTTAAACTGTTAAATTACAATAAATTACAATAAATTACAATTTGAGGGATTACCACAACAATAACCATGAACAAATAAACTACATTGTGAATAAGCACATACATTCAAATTAGCAGTATTGTCCCATATTTGGGGGGGGGGGAGGATACCCTACTGCTGAAAAATCTAGTGTTTCACTTTAATAGTTTAGTACTTCAATGATGTGTTGATCCTATATAATCAGTGACAATTAGTGTAATAAGATATTGAGCCAGTTTACATGTATGAAAAGTTCAGCAGCATCTATGAATTCTTCATCAGCTACAAAAGCTCAAAAGAAACTAGACTATGTAAAACTGGCAGAACATCAAAAATAAAGAATCTTATTCATTCCACTGTATAGGTTCATATCTTTTGAACCAAAGAGGAAATATTCATTTGTTCGTTCATTAATTCATACATATCCCATGAATATGTCCAAAGAAACTTTAAACATTCAAGTTATTCAACACAAACACAATGGTTACATGTGTTTTAGCTAAAAGACCAAGTTCGGTTTCCTATTTTTTATCTGAAAATTCTTAGCTTCTTGATGCATCAGCCATTTTTTTTCCTGCTGAATGAATCCCCAGTTCACCTGAAAAAATTACTAAACCTCATGCAGGTCATTAGGCAATACAGGCACTCAACATAATATGGAAATGTGTTCAAATGATGAGTTGCATAACAACATCACTTTATATAGATTTCTTCTTATCAACTTTTCTTTCAAGTGCAATCCTATTCCCATTTAGCTGCTATACCTAAACACTGCTGAATTCAATATGTGTAACCTAGAAATAGATTTCTTTGTAGAATTATGCAGGAAGAAATAAAAAATGCATTGGGTGAATTAAATCATTTGCACTAAGCAGTTCCTAATTTGAGGGTTGTTGGGTTTTTTTGGTCCTTCATACGTGGTTATAGGTCCAGGATTGGCCTGCCTCATCCATGCCAGCAGAAGGGGCATGCTGCACACCCCTTCAGCCAAGGAATTTCAGCTAGAAGAACCTGTTTGCCCTGGCTCTTCCCTTTTGGAACATCATGTCCACCAAGGTGAGATCTGCCCCCACCCTTCTGATCTTCCATAAGTTGCTCTGCCTTAGAGCCCCAATAGGGCTGGAACATGTTGGAGGTGACTGATAGATTACGACAAAACCCTACCTTCCCCTTCCTCCTCATCTTCTTAATTGTAACTTATTACTATTATTATGAGTTTTTATCATTGCAATGTTTTATTGTCTTTAATATTTATAAGCTGTCCAAAGTCACCTCGAAGAGAGATGGGTAGCAAATAAGTCTAATAAATAAATAACCTTGATGACAGATGCCACCATTAACTTGCAGGTGGCAGTCAGACTCCCAGATGATGTTACAATATGTAAACCAAGGTAATTGGAGAAATGTGCAGTTGCCAAGTTGTCTTACATTCCTGCACATTATGCTGAGCATAAATTCATTATTCATGTCAGAAGTTAGAGGTTACAAGGCCCATGGAGTAATAATACCTGTTTTTCAATTAGGAGATTAAGAGAGTTTTATGATCATCCAACTGTAATGTCTCTACTTTTAAAACTAATACTCTTCACTGGTTCAGTCCCAATCCTAAATACATTTTTAGCCCTCCCTCCCTCCTGAATATCATCCCTCCAGAAATTAGACTGGCCCCCATTTTGACACACTTTTGGAAGACCCTGAAAACCTGAATTACTAGTTTTGCCAGACAGCCTGAGGAACACAGAGTGGGATAGAGCCCATTAAATGGCTGATATGAGTGTGTCGTTGCCATGGGGCAGAGGGGGGGTTATTATTTTATTATAATTTATTATTATTTGTATTCCTTCTACATTGTGTTTTTATTTTCTGTAAACTACCTAGAGTTGCCTTGAGCGAGTAGGCAGCTATATAAATTTTCCAAAATAAAATAAATATAATACATGCATTTTTGTCCCTTAAAACTCTGGCTTCAAAATAAACTTTTTTAGGAGGCAATAAAATCTGCATATCTGCAGGGATGGAAGGCCAGAGGTCTACCTGCCTTCCCAGGGAACCCCGAAATGCTACTGACCCATACAGGGCCTAGTTTAAAATCGAGCTTTATGTAAGGGGCACAGCCCCTGCTCAATGAAAACAGCCGTGCTATGTTTAACTTAGAAATGATTTGTTTATTCATCTTTTCATGATTGATTCATGTAAGAATTTGGAGAAAATTTATAAGCTTCCTGGACTTTAGTTAAACTAAATTGGAGAAAGGAACTGCTTAAGAAATTGCAATCAACACACATTTAGCTACACCTCATTGTATTTATTTATTTAATGTGCTTCTCTTGCTGGTTTGCTAGACTTTCATACAGTTGAGTTTTTGTTCTTGTCTTTTTAAAATCATAATACTATATGAATTATGGAGAACAGATGGGTGCTCTTTAAAAGCTTCAAGGCAGTTATAGAGGTGAACAAGATAGTATGTATTTCAACAGAAAATTGTCTAAACTGGAAGCCATCATGAAGGAAGTTGTAGGTCTAATGTCCAACAGTTTTATTGCTCTGCCACCAAGGTGACTTTCTATCATATGTGTCACATTTCCCCTTTGGTTCTTTTAGGTCAAATAAGTAAACCAAGACATTCAAATCATTTCAAGAACCAATTTGATGTAGTGGTTAAAGCACCAGGTTAGAAACCAAGAGGCTGTGAGTTTCAGCAGAACACCAGCCAGTGTTAGCCCTAGGAAGAAGGCAATGGCAAACCAAGAATGACTTTAAGACACACCAAAAGGTGATTTCATATGTGCAATATAAAACTGGATTATTTATTTCTTTAACAAATTTATATAGACACCCATCTATCCAGGGAGCTCTAGGTGGTGGTGAATCGAAATAAAAACAAGCCAACTATATAAATCCATTAAAAAAAGCAACTGTGATATGATGTCTATATGATCAACCCATTGAACAAAGCATTTCCATGCCACAGCAGCATCAATATCCTTATTGTATTCCTGGGAGAAGAGTTAATTCTTCATTGCCTTTCCGAAGGCCAACAGGATCAGGGTTGTCCATATGTTTTAAAAATGAGAATTTTCAGATCTCTTAGCTGATTGCACAAAACAATACATTAAAAATATAAGTGAAAAAGTGCATTGTATCATGTGCCAGTTGTATTATTACATTATCATACATGCCAACTAGCAGAATGCTCGGTCCCTCAAACTTATCACACAAGCAAATTTACCAGCCTTCTTTAATCTGTTGTCCTTCAGATGTATGGTTTCTCAGTCCTGAAAAAATTAACATGGCTTGTTGGATGGACATTGTCTCAGTATATGTGAATCCAGTTATATATTATTACATTTGAACTAACAATTGACATCTTATAATAAAATCATATTAAACAAATTGATTGTATGTGATATAAAAATGAAGCCAGGGAGCCCAAAAAAGAATAACTGCCTTCATCCTCCAAAAAGACTAATATAAGTTAAAAATGCAAATAGTCTTCAAATTCAAATTTATCAAAATAATCTAGTTGACCTGGAAAAATACTATATCCCAACATAGTGAGGAATTTCAGTACTTCTGCCCAAGTGTGATATTTGATAGATCCCTTTTCTTCCATGTTATTATTTATCTTTAACTTGGAGGTTGCTTATTTTTAAATTGTGATTATATATTTTAAGATGGGAGCTGGCCTCCATAAAAATTGAAAGACAAACATTTGACTAGTAGGACCCTGGGACTTGTTCAAAAGAAATGGTGACACACACCCCCCCCCAAAATCTAGACTTTAATTTTACACATTATATTGTCCGTGACATTGTGGAAAATTAAAACTGCTATCACATTTAGACATCCCTGTACTTATGGGAACGATACTGCTGCTTTTACACTATAGCCAAGTGAGCTCACCAGGACCCATGACAATGAAAAGCATTAACTAGAGCAGGGGTGTCAAACTCAAGGCCAGTGGGTCGCATCCAGTGCAATGCTTAAATCTGGCCCATGGGGCCAGCCTGGAATTAGCAAAGGCCAGCCCATGGTGCCTCTGGCAGCCAAAACAGGGTGCATGGGGGCATGGTTGGCTCCCCTGCACCCTGTTTTTGGCCTGGATGGCCCCCTGCAGCACTTTGCCAGCCAAAAATGGTGCACAGCCCCCGTGTCCCATTTTGGCTGGCAGGGTGCTGCAGGAGGCCATCCAAGCCCAAAATGGGACATGATGGGGCTCACGCATCTCCCTTGTGCCCCATTTTGGTCAGCAGAGTGCTGCAGGATGTGTCTGTTCTGTCTCTCCCCCCTCCCTCAGGCCAGCCTGTGGAGAATTACAATGCTAAACCAGCCCTCAAAGAAATCCAGTTTGATGCCCCTGAACGAGAGGATTTTATTTTCTCAAAGCAACTCTTTAAGCCCATTTCTCTCCCCCTTCAGTGTGTAAGAAGCTATAGACTGGGGATAGGGAACAGCAAAATCCACAGACATTTCTCAGCCTCAGCAACTTTAAGATAGGTGGACTTCAATTCCCAGAATTCCCATGCTGGCTGGGGAATTCTGGAACTTGAAGTCTACCCATCTTAAAGTTGCTGAGGGGAGGAAACATCAGTTTAGACTTTTTTTCATTGACTGCCATGCATGGAAGCATGGAAGGTGTAAGACACCTTACCCAATTAAACCTGATAGATTGGGATACTGTGGTCTCCCAGAGATGGATTGTGTCCCATGGCTGTCCTAGTTCAAGCATTAAAACAATTACCTACCAAACAAGACACCCCCATTCACTTCCAAGCAAACTAATTAGCAAGGGAGGAGAGCAAAATTCACTCCATGCTTTATGCTGAACCTTTTTAGAAATAATTTATCCTATGACTATTTGGATCTTTCTACTACAGGCATCTATGGAGGTTCTCAGTCATATTACAAAGAAAGTAAGTCCAGTTGCCTTTTGAAAAAGCATCTTTGGCTCAAACAGGCATCCGAGAAAGGAGAGTGCTCCAAGTATCTCTTGTTTCAGAAAGTTCAATGTTCAATGGTATGCATACCAAAGGCATGTCTCCTCTTCGTCAAAGCAAGAGGAAGGGGTGGTGTATTATACATTCTGTGGTGGTCTCACTCTGCCTTTAAGATACAGGGGACCATGTGTGAGTGTCAGCTCATTGCTGCTTTGTTGTTTAATCTTGGATATTTTGAAGCGACACCCACTTCAACTTTCCTGTGAATATTGCTCCCCCATTCCCACCACACCCTTTCTCTTTTCCATAGAAATCCTTTCCTTTTTCACTAAAATCTGAAAAAGCTCCAGGTACAAAAGAAGAACAAAAGCCAGCTTGTTCAGAATAATAATTACTGGATTAACTGCATGCTTATACTGATGTTAGCAAAATCTGAAAACGTTTACTAGGGTGATAGAGAACTCATTATCATTAATACTCATGGCTGTTTCTCCTTTAAGGTGGGTTTGTAAATTGTGTGTGTGAGACATGTTTAGTCAATCTGCAGGGAAGAACATGGATTTTATTCAGATGCAAATGTTTGCATGCATTTATAGATAAAAAAATGGTTGCTGAACAATTCAGTTTGGTTTGGAATCATATGTACCCTTATTCAACGGTCTTCAGTATGAGAATATAAGACATATTAAAACACTACTGCAGGCATTTTGTTTTTCTTTATTTTATCTCTCTGGAAACAATGAAACAACAAAGGCTTATATTTAAGAATGAAAACCTCAGCATTATATAAAATGACCTCGTCAGTGATTTGGTGAATCAGTTCTCATGGCTGTGGGCAATGGATAATTGAAATAGTATCCCTGGATATCTAGGGGGAAACTCTAGATCTACTCTAATATTCTCCTTTGTACATTTTTACTGGTCCCACTTTTAGTTTCTGTATATTTGCTGACCCTGGCCCAGATTTCCACATTCGTATGCAATTTAGGAATATTAACAGTGAAACATCCATTCGGTCTTCTCTATGGATCATTATAGAGCTTTTATCAATTTGCAATTTAATTTTGCCTCTTCTCTATAGATTCAATCAATATGCAGAAGAAGTGATAATAGAGCCTTGGAACCAATATAATACCAGTGAGCTGATCAAAGATGATAGGAGTTGATGTTCAGCATCTTTAAAGGTAATCTAGTTGGAAACAGCTGCCCTAGTGTATGATGGCATGCACAAGCACAAAACCAAAACTTTAAGATGAGTTTAACTCCTGGTGACTATAAATCACACCGTATGATTTTCTTAGAATTATGGAAGTGATTTGCTTTTGCCATTGTTTGGTTTACTACTTTGTGTTTACTTGTTTCTATTTCCCAATCTACCTTGCAGCCCCAGGCTTTTCTACTGTAATGGTTTATTTGGGAAAATGACTTTTGTTAATTGTAATATTATCATACATTTGAATCCCATATTGGACTGACTGGTGGGGATTAAACCCTTTGAAAAAACATTTTGAAGGGGGGAAAAAAACCAAGAAACTCCAGTTGCCTTTTGAAAAGCACCTTTGGGACAACCATGACCTGGATGATTGAGAATCTCCACAGACATACACCTGAATGTTGTTGCCAGTACAACTCTGTATGTAATATGATTGCAGATTGTCTCTAAGACCTGACTCTTGCCAGAATTGTTCCTGATTCTGCCTCGTAGCAACAGCAATAGTGCTTAGACTTATATACTACTTCATAGTGCTTTCCAGCCCTCTCTAAGCAGTTTACAGAATCAGCATATTTCCCCCAACAATCTGGGTCTTCATTTTACTGACCTTGGAAAGATAGAAGGCTGAATCAACCTTGAGCCAGTGAGAATCGAACTGCTGGCAGTCAGCAAAAGTAGCCTGAAATAGTGCATACTAACCACTGCGCGACCACGGTTCCTTCAATGACAGTGCCAAGCAGGTTCAGGTCTTAGAGAATTTTCTTAACTCTAGTTTTTTAGCCTTCTTACTGAAGATGCTATTTCCACAAAGTGCTGATTTTTCCGACTCAAATATGGCAGCATGAAGTTCAGGTTCCTATGTACTTCATATTTCTTTCTTATGGATTACTCTTGCAAGGCCATCTTAGTGTGTATTTCTTGGTACGATGGGATTCTGGGAGATATGCACAATTACATTATTCATACTGATCTTGTATGGCTCCTCATTCATAGCTGACAAAGTTTAGTATCAAGGCTGCAGCTGCCAGATTTTTAGATGAGGTGGACAACATTTTGGCCCAAACCTTCAGTTAACATTTTTGTGCAACTGAAAGTGGCATGGGAGTTGAAGTCTCCTTGCACTTGTGACTCAGCAGGATTTTATTTTTATTGGCTTTTTCTCTGTTACTCTTTTTTAAACCATGCTGTGCTTCCTTCAGATCATATCCTGAAGAAGATAAATTGTAAGCTGCTTTCTCCTGTGGAAAATTTAGAGTGGTGTTCCAAACATCGAGATGATAAGGAGAGTGCAATGTTGCAATTCTCATAATGGCTCATACTGGTTCACTGTGAAATTAATGTCCACTACGTTCAAGTTAATTACTTAAGTTTTTGTATGTTTTGAGAAAACCTATACAGGTAAAACTCAAAAAATTAGAATATTGTGCAAAGGTTCATTTATTTCAGTAATGCAATTTAAAAGGTGAAACCAATAGATGAGATAGACTCATTACATGCAAAGCAAGATAGTTCAAGCCGTGATTTGTCACAATTGAGATGATTATGGCTTTACAGCATCATGAAAACCCCAAATCCACAATCTCAGAAAATTAGAACATTGTGAAAAGGTCAAATATTCTAGGCTCAAAGTGTCCAACTCTAATCAGCTAATTAAGCCATAACACCTGCAAGGAGTTCCTGGAGCCTTTAAATGGTCTCTCAGTCAGGTTCAGTAGGAATCACAATCAGGGGAAAGACTGCTGACCCGACAGTTGTGCAGAAAACCATCTTGACACCCTCCATAAGGAGGGAAAGCCTCAAAAGGTAATTGCAAAAGAAGTTGTGCTGTATCAAAGCACATTAATAGAAAGTTATGTGGAAGGGAAAAGTTGTAAGAAAAAGTGCACAAGCAGCAGGGATGACCGCAGCCTGGAGAGGAGTATCAGGAAAAGACAATTCAAAAGTATTGGGGACTTTTACAAGGAGTGGACTGAGGCTGGAATCAGTGGCATCAAAAGCCACCAACACACAGATGGGATCTGGACATGGGCTTCAAATGTCATATCTCCTCATCAAGCTGCTCTGAACAAGAAAACAACGTCAGAAGCATCTTATCTGGCTAAGGAAAAACAAACCTGGTCTGTTGCTCAGTGGTCCAAAGTTCTCTTTTCTGATGAGAGCAACTTTTGCATCTCATTTGGAAACCAAGGGCCAGAGTCTGGAGGAAGAATGGAGAGGCACACACTGCAAGATGCTTGAAGTCCAGTGTGAAGTTTCCACAGTCTGTGTTGATTTGGGGAGCCATCTCATCTGCTGGTGTTGGTCCACTGTGTTCATTAAGTCCAGGGTCAACGCAGCCGTCTACCAGATTTTGGAGCACTTCATGCTTCCTCCACAGATGAGCTTTATGGGATGCTGACTTCATTTTCCACAGGACTTGGCAACCTGCCCACACTGCCCAAAGCACCAAAACTTGGTTCAGTGACCGTTGGGATTACTGTGCTTGATTGGGCCAGCAAACTCACCTGACCTGAAACCCAAGAGGAATCTATGGGGCATTGCCAAAGAAAGAATGCAGAAGACATGAGACCGAACAATGCAGAGAGCTAAAGGCCCTATTGAAGCATTCCTGGTCTTCCATAACATCTCAGCAGTGCCACAGGCTGATAGTTTTCCAGCCACGCCGCATGAGGCAGTAATTACTGCAAAGGGGGCCAACCAAGTACTGAGTACATATGATGCTTATACTTTTCAGAGGTTCAGTATTGTTCTATGTACAAATCCTTCTTTTATTGATTGCATGTAATATTCAACATTTTCCTGAGGTGTTGGATTTCGGGGTTTTCATGTAGCTGAAGCCATAATCAATCTCATTTGACAAATACGCAGCTTGAAACTATTCTTGCTTTGCATGTAATGAGTCTATCTCATATATTAGTTATCACTTTTAAGTTGCATTACTGAAAAAATGAAACTTTTGCACGATTTCGAATTTTTCAAAATTTCACCCTTATTTACAGCCATCGATTTTGTGACCTGAAAAAAAATGATTTACAACCAGTCACTTATAATCAATATAATAATAATTATATTTATAATTATAATAAATAATGTGTATATTGTATTATAATCACTATGATATAATTAGTAGAATCAAAATCATATGAAGATATTAAATACTGCTTTATAAATTTTTAGTACCTGGAATACTGCATCCAGTTTTGAGTCACCACATTAGAAAAGATGTTGAGGCTTTTGGAAAAATTGGCAGAGAAGAGCAACGAAAACAATAAACGGCCTGGAGAATAAATATTATAAAGAACAGTTGCAGAACTGGATATAGGTAGTCTAGAGAACAGCAAGCGACTGGGCCAGGATAATTATATGACAGCAGGGTTCCAATAATTGTGAGGGGGATGTCACAAAAAAGAGGCGTAGATCCAATTTTATCTTTTAAAGCACCAGAAGACAAAGACAAAAAAACACATGGATAAAAAGTAATCAAGGAGAGAAGCAGCCTGAACTGAGGAGAACTGTTTTCCTAATAGTGAGGGACAAACTAAGCAGAAACAGGTTGCCTTCAGACATTGTCGGGTGCTCCATCAGATGGAGTTTATAGATGAAAACTGAACAAGCCAGCTTGTCTGAAACAAATTACAACCATTGTTCTAATGTTCTGAAATGATACAATTTCCTACTTGAGTAGGAAGCTAAAAGACCCTTCCAGCACATTCTCATGTAACGTGATCAGTGATTCACACAACTAATTGCCAACATACCCTATGGCCACATGTTTTCAAAATCCAGACACTTGGCAATGGTTGCAGCATCCTGGGTCCAAAATAACCATTTGTTGACTTTCCCAGCCACCTTTTGAGAAGTGAAGTCAATGGGAAGAAGTCTTGGCTTTGTTTCACGACTGTTTGAATTCACTTCAAATTGCAGTGATTTACCCTAACAACATGACAACAAATCTCTGTAAATCAGACACAAGTCCACTGTAACAATTACTTTGCTTAGCAGTGAAAATTCTGATCCCAATTATGAGATAAGTTGAGGAACTACTTTATATTTCTATAGGCATGGAACTACTTTACTAACTGCATTTCTATGAGCTTCTCCTCCACTAAAAAGGGAATACAAAATCATTGATGAGAACAAAAGAGAACAAAGCTGAGATATGGACATAGACCTGAATGGAAGCTAGTGCGTACTGTTTCTAAAAGCCCCCTGTACACTGCCCAAACGGATGGAAAGAGGATGTAAAATGGAGAAAAAACACTTGCCATCGCTTTGGTTAACGTGATGCTTCCATTCGTGTACCTCACATGGCATCTCGTTTTTGCTCCTTCTCTATCCGTCCTAGATCCCGTCTATTCAGCTTTCATCCGTCAGAGGTTTTGAGCTGCTCAGACTTTTGGTGTTGAAAATGTATCCAATGGGTCGGTATCTGGCATCCGCTAGGCATCGCTAGTGCATCCGCTAGCATCCGTTACGCATGCCGTACACATCGCTAATATCCGTAGGCATCCGTTCTTGCATCCGGCGCAACTCGATCCACTCCAGCGGTAATGGACGCAGGGAGGAAGCGGAAACAGACGTTGCAACAGATGCAGAACCGGATGCAGAACGATTGAGGAGAAAGGATGGAAAGCGTATGCAAACCGTCTCGCAGAGGGACCTATTTCGGATATTAAGAGATGTCTAAGGATGCCTAGAGGATTGCAAAGAGGACACATAGTGGAAAATATATACTGCCTATAAAAGGAGGAGCCCAGACAACTCATCCTGAGATCTCATTTCAGACCAGCAGCCCAGCTGTTGCAGACCCCTTACAGCCTTATCTGCTCTTGCCTCTTCCACAGCAATCACACTCATGTCCACGATGGATCGTAGACAACAGTCACTTTTGGCAGCCACATCATTCCTGCAACATCACTACAGGCTCTCTTCAAACATCTACTACGGAAGAAAAAGAGCGAGCCCAGAAGTGTCTGGGTACGAAGAGGATCGTGAGAGAGTGCAGAAGTAGGACTGTACAACAGTGAGTGGTGGAGTCAGGAAGGCAAGCCAATCGTGACATTTCCAAAACTCAATGAGGGATCCCCAGCCATGTTTCATGAGTTGTCTGCAGCGGCAACAACACCCAGTTGACCAAGGCCAAAACACACCAACTTCCGATCCAGCCATTGGACACCTGGGCTCAAGTGGCCACTCACTCTGCGCACCTGGCCTCACGGACCACTACAGAGCATGCAGTACGGCTGGAGGTCAGTAGCCACCAACACATCACGCATTGTGGTCAGAGAAGTGTCGGCAGCGCCCATCATTGAAGAATACCTGGAGGCTCCTCCAGGTGCCCCACCACTGAAGAAGGAGTGGAAGAAAGTTGCAGAGCAGTGGTATCAGAGGGGGACACTTCCCCACAACTGTTGGAGCCATAGTGCAAAGCACAATGGCCATGCCAAAGCGCCAGCCAAGTCAGGGGTCCACTTATTTCAACTACAAGGGCTTCTTCAGCAATCGTCCTCTTTGCCAATGCGTCATGCTACTACAAGTTCATGTTAACATCCGATGCTTCAGGCAATGGCTCTATGTTCGGCATTCTCCACCAACCCGCCTTGCCTGGACAGCTGGTAGTTGAGATCCTCTTCTTCTACGGTGAGCGTAGTTGAGGTGGACTTATGAGGTAGGTTGCTGAGGGAAAGCGCGTACCATCCCATGATGAAGTAGGGGCAACATCTTGCGTTCGTTTGCGGCCAGGTGGGCGTTGGATCTGGGAAGCCACACAATGAGGTGTGTTCAGCCCTCCTTGGAGGTCGACTGAGTTTGATCCTGGGCCATCCGACAAATGAGCATTGCCTGAAGCCTTCTCTTCCAAGCAGATGCTTTCCGCCTTTGGTGTCCCTGTAGAGACGTGTCCCGTCCTACCACAGATAGTCATTCTCTCTCAGCCACTCCAGCCCTCATCCTCGTTGTTCTCTTCCATTCAATGAGATTGCCCTCTCTCCCGTACCCCACATATGCCTCTTCCTCCCTCTGGCAGGAACCAGATGGGCCCTAATCAGGGGGCTCCCCAGTAGTAGAGGTGCTCCTCCACACCACCAGCAGCAGCAGCAACCCAGCAGGATCATCATCATCATCATCATCATCACCAGCAGGATCATAATCATCATCATCATTCAGGCAGCAGCAGCACAACAGCAGGATCATCACAATCAGCAGCAGCAAGCAGCAGCAGGAGAAGCAGGACCAGCAGGACCAGGGATCAAGCAGCAGCAGAGTACAGGCACAGCAGGTGCCAGGCAACCAGGAGCACGAGCAGGACCAGGAGCACGAGCAGGACGAGCAGGACGAGCAAGACCAGGAGCACGAGCAGGACGAGCAAGGTCCGGAGTACGAAGGCAGGACCGAGGAGCAGCTTCAGCAGGGTACGGCCACCAGCAGAAGCACCGCCAGGAGCCAGCTTCAGCCAGAGTAAGCACGAGCAGCAAGGCAACCACCGCCAGAAGCAGCCATCAGTCAGCTCCTCCAGAAGCAGAAGCGGCAAAGCGAGTCAGGGACAGGGGTGGAGGGTGGCCCTGTCCCTCTTGCCAGGATGCGGCATAGTTGCTGAGGCGTTTCTCTTCTTCCCCCATGTTGTGGGTGTTTGCTGGCTGGCAGGGAGGCTCGCGCCAGGGAGGTTGGCAGGCGAGGCTGGCAAGGCACCAAGGGCTGGCCGGAAGGGCCAGAGGCTGGCAGGAGAAGGCTGCAGGCAGCAGCATGGCAGTTGCAGCAGGCTCTCGACTCACGGCTCCGCGCATCGCCCAAAGGTGGCTCGGCGATGGCCAGGCGCACACACGCATAGCAGCTAGGCAGGGAGGCTGCCAAGGAGGCTGGCCGAAGAGCAGCGCCAATGGAGACGGCAAGATGGGAGGCCAGAATGGCAGGATGCGCAGGCCAGCAAGGCTTGCCAGGCAGCATGCAGCAGGGCAGGCAAGGCTGTTCAATCCGTCCAGCAGACAGGTCTTTCCTCCGCTAACTGGTGGACCTGCTTCCGAAGCTGCTTCCCTTTATATCTTGCGGAGGCTTACGCAATGATCCCCCCCGCATGCGGCAATTAACGCCGCATCCTGTCAGGCTTTCCGCTGTGCATCCGCGTAGTGCTATCCACTGTGCATCCGCTTCATCCCACTGTGCATTCCGCTTGTGCATCCGCTTCATCTGTTCCGCATCCGCTTTGCTGAGGTCCCCCGGAAGCCCTTGCGGAGATGCCATCCGTTCTCATACTGCTTCCTCCGCTGGGCTTCCATTCCGCATCCACTTTCCATCCCTCTGCAGTCCTCCCCGCGTCCGTTCCTTCCATAGTTATCTGCTTGGTTATGCAAATTTTTGCCCCTTGAGAGCGGATACAAGATGGAACGTTTTCTCGTCCGCTGTGTCCTTTATTTACTAAACGTTTTGTATCTCGTTGGGCAGCGTGTGACAGGGGCCTTAATGAAATAACAAGCTCTTACTCATCTACACTGGAGTTTTTTGCAAGATCACTGTCATTAATGCATAACTCTAGAAATATAAAATTAAGAACAAAATTACATCTGCTATAAAATTAATCTTTAAAACAAATATGGCAATTGTCTTCTTTAACTTCCTTGTATGCAGAAGATCAGTTTGTTTAGCGTTATATTTTTTTAAAAAAAAAAGGATGCCTGGCTGAATGCAATTGTGCTTAAGTCAACTGATTTCAAAACAGAGTAGCATTAATATTGGAATAAGGGGGAAAGTTTGAAAGAAAATAATAGTCCTTCCTAAGTTATGAGCAGGTTAAAACAGCTGGAAGATGCAAAAAGACTAGGCCTAAAACATTAGTAAAAAATATAGTGCTCCCAGGGCACTTCTGTTATCTATGGCTGATTTAAAATATATAAACTAATATGAACTTTAGGCCTTTCCACACAACAATCATCAGCCACAGCTTGTTTTTTAAGGCTAAAAAAAGTCTTCGAATCTCTTAAAGGCATTAATGTAAAACGAGGATGGGGAGACAAGAGAAGAGACAGAAGCAACAAGATCTTTTCTTGCCCTTTTGTAACTCAAGCCAAATGGATAACTACAAGCGTTTTATTCAATCCATAGCATTCAGCCTAAATCTCCCAATATGATTTTGGTCAGAGACTGTCTGTCAGCCTTCCTTATAAGGATAGGCCTTCAATTACAAACATGTGTTTAGTGACTGTTACAAAACAGCACTGAAAAAAAAGGATTATATGACCGTATTTTCACACACAATGATCCTTGCAGCATTCCCATGGTCATGTGATCAAAACTTGGACGCTTGGCCAACTGATTTCATACTATGATGGTTCGCAGTCGTCCCACAGTCATGTGGTCACCTTTTGTACCTGCAAACCCAGTCAGTGAGGAGCTAGATTCACTTTACAACCATGATTTACTAACAATCTGCAGATTGATTAGCTTAAACATATGAAAAAAAAGTATTGTTAAAAATGGGGCAAAATCACTTTATCACTGTTTGCTTAGCAACAGAAATTTTTGGGTTCCATTGTGGTATAAGTTGAGGATTACCTGTACCAAAACTGGCAAGGAAATGCAAGTAGCACTAGACCCACTTTATAGTACTTTGGAAAGGACATGGTGAATTTAGTGGCTAAAGATGCTTAAGCTTGTAGATTGGACAAGGTCAGCAGTTCGATGGTTCAATCCCTAGGGGGCCACCTATGTAAACGGAGTGAGCTCCCATTACTTCGTCCCAAGCTTCTGCCAACCTAGACGTTCAAAAAGCATGTGTAAAATGCAAATTAGAAAAAATAGGACCACATTAGGTGGGGAAGTAACAACATTCCCATGTGGCTTTCGCGGTGGTAGGGTATGGTTATCCGGCCAATACACAGAGACAATCTTTGGGACAGCACTGGCTCTCCGGCTCTGTAACGCGAGATGAGCACTGCCCCTAGAGCTGGACATGACTAGTACACCCACTCTCTAAAGGCCTGTCACAGTGGCCGACAGATGCAAAACGTTTTGTAAAGACACAGCGGACAGAACAAATGTTCATCGTTGTTATCCGCTCTAAAGGGGCAAATAATTGCATAACCAGAGCGGCGACAAACACAGAAAGAACAGACGGGGGGTAAGACGCAGGGTGATGGAAGCGGCATGCTCCATGGAGCCTAGCGGATGGAATGGATGAGATGCGCGGATGGCACATCCAGCAAGGCTTTCCGGAGGACGCCAGCAAAGTGGGAGCGCGCAGCGGGAAAGAGGGGATGCACAGCGGCGGCTGAGCGGTATGAAGTGGATGCCACAGCGGGAAGCCTAGCGGAATGAAGCGGTATGCAGGTGGAAGCCTTAAGCAGAAGCCCTTAGGCGGTATGCTAGCAGGATGCCCTAGCGTTCACTTGCGCATGGCGGGGATGGATGCATTGCCATCAGCCCCGCCGGATATATAAAGGAAGCAGGTCCAGCAGGTCACCATCAGAGGAAGAACTGCCTTCCAGACACATTGACTGCCGCCTGCCTTGCCGTTGCCAAGACTGCCTGCCTTGCGCTGCCTGATTGGCCTGCCAGCCTTGGCCTGTCAGCCTTGGCTGCCTGCCTTCCTCGCCAGCCTCCTGCCAGCCTTGCTGTCTTGCGCTGCCTTCCAGGCCTTGCTGCCAGCCTGCCGCAAGCTCCCTGCAAGCACTTGCGTCTGCCTGGGCCTGCCAGCTGCTGGCCAGCCTCCCTGCCAGCCTTGCTGTCTGACCATGCGCTGCCAGCCTTGCTGCCCTGCCTGCTGCCAGCCTTGTGCCAGCCTGCCAGCCTTGCTGCCTGCCTGGCCTGCCAGCCTTGCTCGCCAGACCCTTCCTGCCAGCCTGCCTGCCTGCCTTCCCCAGCCAACCTGGCCTGCAGCCGCCTGCCTGCCGCCGGGCTGCCACGCAGCAACCCCACAACCATTGGGAAAGAAGGGAAACAGGGCCCTTTTCAGGCCCCATTTGGTTCTGGCCGCCTGCAAGAGGGACAGCGGTCCACCCTCCCACCCCCTGGCCCTCCACTCTGCTTTCTGCCTGGGGCTCCTGCAGGCACGGGCTCGCTCTTCTGGGCTGGGGCTTCTTCTGCTATCTGGCTTCTGGAGAGCTGAATGATGCTGCTCTAGCGGATGTGCTTCTGCTGTGCTTTACTCTGCTGCTTGCGTGCTTCTGGCAGTGGTGCTATCTCTTGGTGTTTCACTCTGCTGATGCTCGCCTCCCTCGTCTGTTGGTCACTGCGTCGCATGGCTTCCTGCTCGTGCTCTGGTCTGCTCATCCTGCTGGTCTGTCTCGTGCTCCAGGATCTTGCTTGTGCCTGCCTGTCCTTTCGTGCTCTCTGCCTGCTCGTGTCCTGGTCCTGCTCGTGCGTCTCCTGTCCTGCTTGGTTGCTTGGTTGTTGCTGGCGCTGGCTGGTGTTACTCTTGCTGCTGCTGATCCTCGGTCTGCGCTGGTGCTCGCTGCTGCTGCTGATGATGATGACCTTCTGGTTGCTGGGCTGCTGTGGTGCGTTGTGGAGGAGCAGCCCTCAAACCTGGAAGCCCCTCTGACTTGAGGGCCATGTGGTCTGCCAAAGGGCAGGAGAGGCATTAGGTGCGAGAATGAGGGGAGGGGAGGCAATAGCTCATCAAGGAGAACGATGCAGGATAGTGAGTGCTGGAAGTGGCTGAGAGAGAAATGGACTGAATCTAGTGGTGGAAGGGACCACAGGCTCTACAGGGGACACCAAAGGAAGAAGCATGCTGCTGGGGAGAGCAGAGGAGAAGAGCCTGGGCTACACTGTCGGAGGTGCTCCTCGAGCTGGTCGGAAAACGATAATGGCACACCTGAGTACGTGGAGCTGCCACCGTCAAGAAATCTGGGCCAGGCCGCGGTCAAACTGACGGACAGAGAGACCTACGTCATGGCCAAGTGCGCTTCCTGGAGGGTTGAGATCGCCCATCGCAGGAAGCGAGCCCCTCTCACAACCCGTTCTCTCATCGCAGCCTGCTGAGAGGCCAGCCTCTGTCCGGCCGAGAGTCAGCTCCTGCTCTGCAGGAGGTTTCTGTGGAGCGTCCCACGCGTGGACGAACCAACGGACAGCGTTTGTTAGTAACTGGTGGCGGTATGCGTGGAGGGACTCCCTGGCTTTGGAATGCGAGAAAGAGAGCACTTTCCCACAGCTCCTACACCGCATGCCAGCCCCCAGATGCCCAGCCTCCACAGAACTGCAAAGAGCCAGACAGGAGGGGAAAGACACCACTGTCCGTGCTGGAGATGAAGAGCACACCATAGGAGCAGCATACGATCTCCTCTCTCCAGCTGAGTCCACAGCTGACTCCTCATACCTCCCCGCAAGCCCTGTCCCTCACCTATCTGCAACCAGAACCCTCACGGACATGCAGAAACCCCAGCTATCAGGTGTGTGAAGGACGGATCACCAATCTGCTTCACAACTCTCAGATCCAGATGAACCTGCTCCCACCCAGTCCAGGCTTCTGCTTCCTCGGCCCCCCAGGTCGATGTCGCCTGTCCCAGTTCCAAGCTTTCCACAGGCCTCCACCTACCCAGGCGTGGCTAGCCCAGGAGTCCAGCAGCACAGGCAAGCAGCCGCTTCCCAGTTCCAGGCAAGAGTCATCGGGATGACACCGTCTTGCCAGCCGGTGGCACGGATCCGACGGTGTGCGCACCCACGCCATGATGCCACTGATGCCACCGCACATCACCATTGCCACCCATCGCCAGTTCTCACACAGCTGCAGACCAGACAGCCGCGACTACACTGCTCCTTCCTTCACCCCACAGCCAAGCCCGGACCCTCGTAGTAATCTGTCGTTGATACTTGGCTGACACCCCATTGGCATGGAGGAAGGAGCTCTTCAACATACACGGGGATGCAGCAGCTGTCGACGAGCTTCTACAACACACCGTCACCTGTTGTCCTCTAGGGGCAGGCACACCCAGTGGCGCTTCAGACCAGCCACTCCAGCCAGCATTCACCTCCACAGCACCTGGACCCTTCACCCCTGAAAACTGGGCGACACCTCTGAAGTGACGACAAGAGTGCAGCAACTGGGTTTGGCAACCTGTTGACTTTATTTGGACCTTGGACTTCGGGTCACTTGCTTCATCTTATATTTTGTAAATAAAGTCTGGTGGAAACTTTTTTAGAAAATTGTTTTAAGCCTTTGCAAGCTTGTGGGATGCGTACCAGATAGCAGTGGGGTGGGCGGGGATACCTTTGGGATGGGTTAATAGTGTGGAGAGATGGGCAGGGATACCTGGTGGATGGCTTAGGATATCTGTGCGGATGGGTTTAGATAGCTTGGGATGGGTTGAGAGTAGCGATGTGAGAGATCAGATAAACTCCAGTGCCAAGCATTAGTGGGACGTGTTTATGGGTCCTTCTCAGGTGCCACACCTATGCCCTTCATTCATGAATACTATGTATCCTTGATCCACACATTGTCAACATAAACACAACTCTTTACTTAAATGCCGTGCTTCATTGTAGGGCCCCACCTAACATACCATGGCCCCAATCTCATCGAGTGTGTGAAGAAGGCGAAGGAAAGCATCCATTAATCATCTATTAGCATCCTAGTCTCTGCCACTCCACTGCTCCAGCTGGGGAGTATACACCAGTGTTTCAGGAAGTTGCGCTGCATTCTTCCCTTGACTGAGGCTCTGTTGGGACCTTGCACATCTCAGTGTCTATCAGGTTTTGCCCTTGCTCCATTCACCAGGCTCCATGTCTCCATTGCCTTGTTGGAGCGTCCACGAGCCTGTTCTGCAACACTGGGTACGGTGTGCGCATGTGATTGTGCAGATGAGGCAAGCTTCCACGATGCCTCCTCACGTCTATGGGCGATGCTGGCCATAGGGTGGTGAGAAGTACATGGAACCTGTTGAGCCAGGATTGCCAAAGGTGTTCTCCACCACCCGCCTTGCCCTGAGGCAGCCTGTTAGTGAAGATCCTCTCTTCATGGGTGAGGCATCTGAAGTGTATGGGTATTGAGGTATGGTTCTGTAGGGACAAGGCGTCATCCCCCACGATAAACTAGCACATTTGCTTGCGCTGTCGTGGGCAAGGGGTCTGGAATCTGGGAATCCCAATGATGAGGTGATGTTCATCCCCTCCTTGAGGTCCATTGGCTTTATACCTGCGGGCATCTGAATCTGACCCGTTGCCTGACAGCATCGGATGTCACATGAACTTGTAGTTCAGCGTCGACCATGGCAAAAGGACGATGCTGGAAGAAGCCCTGTAGGTTGAAACTAAGTGGACCCCGACTTGGCTGGTGCTTTGCGGCCACGTGCTTGCCATCTATGGCATTCAACGGTGTGGGCGGAAGTCCACCTCTGATACAACTGACTCTCAAACTTCTTCCGTCCTTCTTCAGTGGTGGAGCAACTGGAGAGCTCCTTCCAGGTATTCTCGATGATGGCCACATGCTGATGGTGTTGCTGGACACCCTCACCGACTGCATGCTCCTGTAGGTAGCGATCCCGGAGTCCAGTGGCGCAGCAGTCAGTGCCACCTTGAGCCCAGGTTCCAGACTGGGCCAGAAGTTCGGTGTTTGCCCTTGGTCAAACCTGGTGGTCAGACGCTGCACAACTTCGTTCAAAATTGGCTGGCGGCATCCTCATGAAGTTTCTGGAATGCGAAGGGTCTGTCGTTCCTGGAGCTCCAACATCAGCTTGTTTACAGTCCATATTCTGCTCTTCTCACGTCCATCTCGGACCCAGACAGCTTTCTTGGCCCGCCTCCTTTTTCTTCCGAGATAGAGTTGAAAAAGCCTGTAGGATGCTTCGCACTGGTTGCAGAATGCATGGGGCTACCAAAGGACTGTGTTACGATCCATGAGCTGGACATGACTGAGATGCTGGGTGAAGAGCAAGCAGAGCGTATTGAAGGCTTGCAGAGGTCTGCACAGCAGGCTGGCTGTTCTGAAAGTGAGATCCAGCGTGAGTTCCTCCCCCTTTTTATTAGGCAAGTAGGTTTCCACGTATGTGTCCTTTTGCTCCTTGTAGGGCATCCTTCAGACATCCTTAATATCTCCGAGATAAGGGTCCCCTTGCCGAACATTCTTTTTCATTTAAAACTGCATTGTTGCCAGACTGCATCCGCTTTCATCCTTTCTCCGTCTGTGTTAACTAAACGCTGCCATCTGTTCCACCTCCGTTCCGCTCCTTCCCTGTGTCCCTTTGCTGCTGGAGCGGATTGGTTGCGCGGATCGGCAGCGGATGCCTAAGCGGATGTAGCGGACGGCTAACAGAGACAACGGATGCAGACACGGATGTTCCCCGTATGCTAGTGGATCAGATGGAAGACACGTTGGGATTACGATTTTCCGCTCAAACAGTTTTTGAGCAGCTTCAAAACTTTTTGAGCGGATGATAATTCAGTAGTCGGATGCTGGACGGATTAGAGAGGGAAGAAAAAGGACAACAGTGAGTAACCGAAACGAAGCCATCGCGTTAACAACGGATGGGCAAGTGTTTTTCTCCCTTTTACATCCTCTTTCCACTCCTGTTGTTGGTGCAGTGTGACATGGGCTTAAGCAGTTTACAGAGTCAGCATATTGCTCCCAACAATCTGGGTCCTCATTTTACCCACCTCAGAAGGAAGGAAAGCTGAGTCAACCTTGAGCCTGGTGGGGTTTTATCTGCTAAATTGCAGACAGCTGACTGTCACCAAAAGTAGTTTGTGGTACTGCACTCTAACCACTTCGCCACCAAGGCTCTTAAAATATTTGGATTTTTGTAGAGAAAAAGGACTTAAAAACCAAGTCATAATATTCCAGCACATATGATGTCAAAGTCAGGACCAGCATAGTGGGATGGACAGGAGCAACTTAATCCAGACTCTAGAAATTGGACCATTCTTTTCCAGTTCATCAAGTCTCCTTCTTGTTTATCTACATAAAATAATCCCTCACACAATTGAGGGGCACTATTTCGTCTGCTGTCTAGACTCCATCACCCATCTTCGTAATTAATGAATGAAAGTTTGAAAAACAAGGAGGGACTTATTCTAAATATGAAGACCTCGTTAGCCATATGAAGGATCTTCCATAGCTAATGCTTTGTTATAAATTTTGGGAGTTCCATTTCTGATTGGCATTTATGAGGTTAATTGTTCTGTAGCAGTTAGAACTTGTTTCTCTTTTTTCCTCTCTGAGTTCTATAAGAGGCCACTTCAGTAGACAAGTGTGATACTATGTTTAGTTCAAGTGTCAGTCCTGAGAGAGACTGTGCTAGAATACAGTGTACCAGGTGATTATCTTGCATGCATTAGTCTAAAGTTAAATCCCAGGAGATTTAAAATCTAAATGTTTCATCTAAAGAGATATCTCATAAATAGATATTAATCTCTTAGTGTCAGGTCTTTGTGGGAAGGATGAATTAGACTGGACTTCTTTTCTGTTTGAGATTTGAGTGTCTAAGTTTCTAAAGTATCCAGAAAATAAATTTTGTTGTCCTTGGCAATTGCTTTGGTCCATTGAAGGAGAAATGAAGCAGGTTATAAACTCTTATAAACTCCAGTCACCAGCTGAAAGATTACATCTCTTGCTTGTAGAGATGTGTGGGGCAGATGACATTAAAGTCTGCTTTCTGCCATGTGAACATGTCCATAATTTATGGTTTTCTTCAAATGATCTGTTTTATTTCCAACCCATTAAAAGAAGTTCGGTGGGTGGAAACAGTGTCGTTTTAGTGCCAGACACCCATGAAATTTTCTCCTCAAAAATATCAACTTGATTTTATTCTTCTTGAGATAGCCAATGGATTTCAGTGGCCTTTCATTCTGCTCTTTATCATAATTTGTTCTTATCTTATGATTTCTTTGGAGCCAATTCCCTTTTTTAAAAAAGGTTGGCATATCAACTAATAACATTTAATTATGAGTTTGTGAACAGGCACCATATTGTCCCCAAATATCAGTATTATCACTTTAAGAAGTTTGAATGCTTTTACAAGAAAGGAGAATGATCATGAATTAACTGAACTGCAACACTTTTTACACTGGAAGATGGTCAAATTTGGCCATAAAATGCCTAGACAAAAGATCAACAAGTAAAGCCAAAATTGCAATCTGAAGTTAAAAATTAACTCACTCCAAACAATAGAACTTAACATATAACCCTGGGCATTTTTTGAAAGTATGTCCCATTGTCAGCTTATGTGTCTAGAGGAATTAACTATGGCCAGGATTTAAGTTTACATACCTAATACAGTGTAAAATCCTGAGGATGTGAAGTAGATTGTACAATACTTGAGACTGAATGCAGAGAGTATTATATTTGAGTATTCCTTATTTTGTCTCCATAAATGATTCCCACAAAACCAGTCTGCAGCCATCTCTTCTATTCCAGATTATTTTTTTTTAAAAAAAAAACACTTCTAACTGGATCCACTATAGCATTGGAGACACGTTGTTTTTTCACTGTTTCCCCCCAGCTCTGCTGAACTACCAGGTCTAAATGTCAAGATGGTACAGGAGATGAAGAAGGAACAAAGCAGGCTGAGAAAGCTTATGGTATTAGCTTTCTGTCAGAAGAGAATAAATCAGAATAACACTGGAAGGGACCTTGGAGGTCTTCTAGTCCACCCCCTGCTCCAGCAGGAGACCCTATACCATTTCAGACAAGTGGCTGTCCAGTCTCTTCTAAAAAGCCTCCAGTGATGAAGCACCCACACCCTCTGAAGGCAAACTGTTCAATTGGTCAATTGTCCTCACTGTTAGGAAGTTTCTCCTCAATTCCAGGTTGTATATATAATGTATACCAGAAAACCTTCAGAACTGTGAACCACCACTAGCTGTTGTAAATGGCATGGTTAATTTCATCGCCCTCATATGTAAATTTGAGTAAACTATACCTGTCTTGAGGTCACAGATTTTTAACATAAAAATGCTTCTAACAGAAAGATGGTGGGTGATTGTTTCATCCAGCATCTCAGTTTTCAGTATAGACTGAAGCCTGCTTCTTATGTTGGGCTGCCAAGGTTTAATTGTCTTAATTGGCTGAATTGCAGCTGAATGGCAAGCTGAAACTGTAATAATGAACAAAATGAAAGCAGCAAATGCAAAGAACACGGTGTAACATTTGTGTATTCTCTTATTGACTCATGTTTTTAGATTCTATTGTTCTTCTTTTTAAGGGCAGTCATAAAGTCAGGTGAATAATCACTCTGTTATTCCAAGAGAAGGACACTCTTTTCTAAACACCCTTAAGCTGTTCTTAATTTTTCATACAATCTGTGGTTAGATTAGCCATCACACGCAAAATTGGCCTACCTGATGACATGCCTTCTGTCATGCTCAATTTAAGCATTTGATATGCTGCTAAGGTTGAATAGTGGCTATACTGATTCACCCACGCAATTAGTAATAAAACACCTTTCATGGAGGGACAGCTTCAGTTAAATTTTAATTTGAAATGCACCTCATTTAATAGAAATTAAAGAATTGTTTGCTCTTGTCTGTTCAGTGCTTTCAGTCCCAGTTTAGAGTGTTTATAACATCTAAGAGGAATGCAGTTTGAGACAGAACAAACAATCATTTTGTTATAGAGCAGAGTTCATTTGATAGGAAAGCCTGGGAAATTTAAAGAGGACTCCGGATCTGTAATTTTTAAATAATCAGCCTCCACACACATTATGATGCCAAGGATCTCTTGGAGAAAGCCATAGTGGTGCAATCTCATTACAGGTAGTCCTCATTTAAAGACCATAATTAGGACCAGCAGCTCTGTCATTAAGTGGCATGTTCATTAAGGGACACATCATGTAATTGTGAAAGGCTTGCAACCTCACTTTGGGATGCACCATTAAGTGAGACTTCATATGACAGTGATTTGCGAGTTTACTGCCAGGTTCTCCATTGACTGCTTGTTCAACACTGGCTGTGAATTGCACAAATGGTGATCACATGACCCTGGGAGGCTGTGATGTGCCATCTTCACATCTGCCAGTTGTCAAGCACCCGAATCTCAATCACAGGGCCACCAGGATGCTGCAATGATCATAACTGTGAAAATGAGTCGTAAAGTTATTTTTTTTAATGCCATCATAGCTTGAGCAGTCACTAAATAGGGCAGTAATTAAATGAGGGCCACCTGTATAATTATGTAGGGCAAATTTGTCCATTGTCTAGAATCACACATTGAGCTAAGCTGAAACAGCCACTATAATTCATACCATAGCATGATATGTAAATGCAGATCACTCCAGCAATAGCGCTTATATATCACTTCACAGTGCTTTTTCAGCCCTCTCTTTAGCAGTTTACAGAGTCAGCATAAATGCCCCCAACAATCTGGATCCTCATTTTACTGACCTCAGAAAGATGGAAGGCTGAGTCAACCTTGAGCTGGTGAGGATCCCTGGCAGTGGCCAGAATTAGCCTGCAGTACTGCATTTTAACCACTGTGCCACATATAGACTAACTATTGTTATTAAATAAAGTGAAACTAAACAAACCAGGGTATATGGCAGTTCATAAACTTAGCCACGATTTTATCTATTCTAGAAGAGCTGTGGTGGTGCAGTGATTAGAATGCAGCACTGCAGGCTACTTCTATTGCCTGCTGGCTGCCTAGAATTTGGCAGATCAAATCTCACCAGGTTCAAGGTTGACTCAGCTTTCCACCTTCCGAAGTGGATAAAATGAGGACCCAGATTGTTGGGACCAATATGCTGACTCTGCAAACTGCTCAGAGAGGGCTATAAAGCACTATGAAGTGGTATAGAAGTCTAAGGGCTATTGCTATTCCTTCCTTCTATTTGGGATTCTATTTGTGGTCTTGCCAAAATAAAATTGTGAGAAAAAAATGGCAAACCCTCCACAGATTCAATGAGTGACTTGTTCTTCCACCAGTCTGTCACAGAGCTTGATGATGTTTGGGGTCTCAGAGAAAGTGATTGACTGAAGTCCCCCCAGAAAACCTCTATGCCCAGGGGAAGACTAGAACTCAGATCTCCCACTCCAAATCTATTACTTTAACCACGACACGATGCTGGCCTTCTTAAAGAAGTAAACAAATGTAGTTACAAGATAGCTTTATGTTGCAAATAGTTGCACAAACCTTTTCTGTTTTACAGAAAACAGATTTTGCAAATGGCTGCAAACACAGATGGGCAAGCTATGCACACTCTAAGCATGTGATTAATCAAATAAGTACAATGCAGATGATTGCCCCATAAAGCTGAGGGAAAATGAAGCCACCCTCAATGCATGTGAAATATGTTATTTACCCTTGGGATCAAGTTGCTTCATTAGGTTCTAATCTTGGCTGCCTCTTTGCTGCTGGCAAAAAGAGCTTCTCCTGGATCTACCAGGGATTTTGTGGTATCCCTGGGATCGACAGGATGCGTTCTTCACTTTCACCATCTCTGTGGGACGGTTTAGATCCAATTGGACCATTCAGGAGCAAAGATATTGGCAGCAATCTCAGACCTCCAAGATCGCATGCCGTATCGTCGCGACGCCAGCTCTGCCCTCCCATTAGGTTCTAATCTTAAAGGCAATCTTCAAAGACAATAGAGTCTTGGAAATCAAATGTGAAGTAGAGAAATAGATTAGGATGGTATTTACATGATGATTAGGGGAAAAATACATGTACATCAATGTACACAAATATCTTATCTCAGCTATTACTAGTTTCAAGGTCAGTATTAATAAGAAAGAGGGGTGTGGGGAATCTTTCCAGTTGGATCAAAAGCAAATATTGCATGTTAGTCATAAGCGGGGGGAGGGGGAGAAACAACCCATTAAATTATTTTGTATCAGTGAAGAGCATTTATTAACACAAATGTCCACATTTCTCTCTAAGATCAGAGGCCCCTGACAAGAGAGAAAAAGAGCACCCACTCTGGAATGGTGTCCATGAAAAGAAAAAAAATGTAAATGAAAGTGGGAAAGGGGAGGATTTGCCTCGTATTGGAAGCCAACTACCAAAGTTCAGTTTGCCCAAGAAGCTGTTGATACAGTTCTACAGAAGAATTGTTGAGTCTGTCATTTGTTCCTCAATAGTTATTGGCACAACAACCAAACAGGACAGATACAGACTTCAATGGATAGTAGGACTCCAGAAAAAATAATTGCAACCAACCTGCTTTCCATTGAGTATCTCTGTACTGCATGAACCATAAAGAGGACTGAGAAAATATTTACAGAGGCCTTACATCCTGGACATAATCTGTTTCAATTACTCCCCTCAGGTTGCCGCTATAGAGCATTGCATGCCAAAACAACTAGACTCAAAGATAATTGTTTCCCCCAAGCCATCGCTCTGCTGAATACTTAATTCTTAAGTCTAAAGATATTTACCCATGAAGTAGGCTGTAACTGCTATTATCATCTTTCTCATCTTCTCCTTTTTCCACCTATCTTCTCTGAGTGGTATCTTGTGATTTATCACTTGTATCTTATGATTAATGATTCTATGATTTCTGATTTATGAATGATTGTAATTATGATTTATGATCTATGACTTATCACTTTGTTGCTGTGTGTATGTACACTAAGAGCTTATGCACTGGAGACAAATTCCTTCTGTGTCCAATCACCCTTGGCCAGTAGAGAATTCTTTTCTTTTCTGTTGACCTCTCTATTCTATTCTGCTATAGACCTTTAATGGTCTAACATTCAGCATCTTAACTACTGAGCCACCATGTCCTTTAAAGGGTTGAAAGGAAGAATAGAAATGATTGTATAATACATTATGGCCCTGACATCCAGTCATTTTCTCAGCATATGCTATTTGAGGTAGATATCTCATTCTGCCTAATAGTAATGCATTTATTGACTGGCAGCTGAACTATACTCAATTCACTGATGTAGTCACTTTTCCTTGCATTGGTGATTGTGAAGGAAGGAAGTTGCTGGTCGCATGTCATAAGTGACAATGCTATTATCAGCTCTATTTTTCCTGTTACATTTTTCTCCCCTGCACTGAGATGTGATGAAGTGATTAATTTGCAACCTGAAGATTTGTAGACTCTTAAAAACAAAACAAAAAAAAGGCTGACATAATCACTGAACCAGCGTGCTCAGCAATTTGAGTGACTGTAATGCAATCAAAAGTATGACTCTTTTATCTCCATCCAGTTCTAGAAACACAAAAAGAAATTTATGTAATTAAAAGCATGGCTCTGAAATATGCAAGAGAAGCAGATATGATCAACTCCTGCTATATTGTAATAAATTAATTGTTCAGGAGAGGCATAAAGCTGCTCATTTGTAATGCACAACAGCACTTGTAAAACTGTCATAACAAACGGGAGATTTCTCATTGTTAGCAAAAAGGAGGACAGAGAGACCAAGGACTTTCAACAAGTCACTCCTGAAGTGGACTCTGAAATACAATATTTGCAACCTTTGTTAGAAATAAGCTTAAATCATAAAAATCCCAACAAAGAAATAAGTAGCTTTTGTTTCCATAGAACACGCATTTTGGATGCAGTTCTTGCTCTCTCTAAATGCCCATCCCATGCTATGGAAATAAAAGGATAGAATGTTTGGCTCTTTTTCAGTTAGAAATTGAAAAAGCAGGAACTTTTTTATTTGTGTTATTTGATGGATATACAGATATAGCTGCATTAATATTTTTCATAACGCTGGTTCTAATGCCAACATGGGGAAAAATTGGAGACAAATTCCTTGTGTGTCTAATCACACTTGACCGAATAAACTATTCTATTCTATTCTATTCTATTCTATTCTATTCTGTTCTGTTCTGTTCTATTCTGCGCTGCTCTGCTCTGCTCTACTCTGTTCTCATAACCATCCACTATTCAGTTGTTTGTGTGAGCAACAGCATGCAAAATGCAGAAAACAAGTAAGAACAAGTAAATCCTAGTCACTAGTTAAAAACAATTAATGGCATGACATAATAAAAAGGCAAAGTAATATAGCTAAATGTCAGGGTTCTAAGTAATAGATCCATTTCAAGCAGACTCTGAGGCAGGTGACTTCCTCAAAGAATAGCTTTATTGGAAATATCAAATTGGCACATATCTGATAAAAACCAACTCTGAGAGGCACTTGGTTTTCACCTAATTAAAAATAAAAGTTTTTCCCTCAAACCTAAACAATCAGTCACATGACCCAATCATAGTAGCTTCTGTAGGTCTGGTGATATCACCCTCCTTCCTCTGGCAAGGTATGAGAATGTCCTTGGTTCCCAGGGGGAAAGTATTTTATTTTGACTACACAACTTCAGCTATCTCTATCCCCCCCCCCCCCNATCTCTACCCCCCCCCCCCCCACTATCCCTCGCTCAAGTGTAGCAACACTGAAGCTCCAAGATTGCTTTGGTCAGGCCAGCTTCAGGGTTGACAAATAGTTTACAGCAATACCATTCTTCATCATTCTTTTCTGTACTCATAACCTTTCTTCCATATACAGTATGACCTTTCAAACCTACTCATTTCATTTTGGTAAAGCAAGAAATATGCAATAAACATTTATTTTCATATCAGTATATTTCTCAGTTATCTGTGCTGCACTTCCCAGATTTTGCTTTTATACTGTACTGTCCTTTGCAAACACAATTCTACCAAACACCTTCACAGACAGACTTAACAAACCAATCTCTCCATTGTACAGGGGCACAAGGATGGCATTCTTTCAACCATCAAAGACATAGTTTTCACATACACAGTAAACAAATCATACAGTTATTCCATAAACTAAACAAATCCATATTTTAACATTTCTCCAATTACACAATCTACATCTGAAACCTTATCCTTTGCTAACACCCACACAACTTTTGTGACTATCTTTCTCTCATTTTTCCTTTTGGACACTGATATGCAGAGAGTACACTTCAATTCTATTTGTTGATATTTCACTGTAATTCCCATATCAGTTCCCTAAAATGCTTCTTCAAGCTTCCTCTGACTACTAGAAAATATATATATTTTTTTAAAAAAAGTATATATCAGAATATAACAAGAACAGTCGAAGCTAATCCAGAGATATAAAATATAGAATATCCTGCTTCACAAAATATGTTTGACCCATTCTGCAAAATTGCTTCAACTCTTTATTACGTACTAATTTATGGGTAGTAAGGCTGCTCAAGTCAGCCAATTCTGAACAGCATATAACTCTGCAAACACTTAATTTGAAGTCATTCATTGTAAAACCAGCATATATACAAGCATAATTTGAAACTACACACACACACACATTACTAGCTCTATACCTGTGCTTTGCTACAAAACTATATGATTGGGCTTAGTTTTTGGGGAGGAAAATAAGGGGGAAAATGTGTATTTGCCTATCAGCAACCATCGGTATTCATCCGGCTAGCATCCTGTCAGTGTGTGAGAGAGTTGAGGGCTGTTTGGAAACTGAAGCAGTATTTGCGGTGTGAGTAAGAAGGAGACAGCAAGGAGCCTGAGCATGGCTTAGCTCAACTGTTCTGTACAAAAGCTGCTTGGTGCTCTGAAACTGAAACTGAAATTGAAACTCCTCTCCTCTGCATATGTTTTGCATTTGGAACAGATTTCTTTTCAGGTGGGGAGGGGAAGTAGAACTCCTTAGCATCAGAACATGTTAATAATAATATATGCAAACCTAATGCTCTGATAGTCATTTTGAAAAATCCTTTCTTAAGGCTAGGTCCCACTGGCCGACAGACACAAAACGTATACATAAAGGACACAGCGGATGAGCAAAATTTCAGGGGTGGCTCCATCTGTTGTCATCCGCTCCAAAAAGTGGTG
>BHFT01019228.1:0-49245 GCA_004320025.1 Laticauda laticaudata
TTGGAAGAACATTAGAAGAGAACAATGAAATTGTAAACAAGACAGATGAAAGTATAAGTACAATGAATAAAGAGATAGAAATTTAGGTAAAAGAAATCTAATTGAATAAAGAGAGAAATAGTGAGAAGTTGGAAAAAGAATAAATAAGATATGCATATGTGATAATCTGGAACTATGTTGTACTCAAGATGTTTTATTTGTTTAGTTAAAATTTAATAAGCAGTTTTTAGAAAAGAGATTTTATGTTATTAGGTTTTATGTTTTTTTTGTTTGTGTATTGTCTTTAAAAATTAATAAAATTTGTTTTAAAAAAATAGTTAGCATTTACTGTACAAATGCTTTATTAAAGAGGAATGATATCACAGGCTTAACATTTACTCTGAAGTTCACAGGCAAAGCTACTGAAAAAACATGCAATCTGAAAATTTAAATTCTCAAAGAAAACGTTAATTTCATTTGAATTTTCAACATGGAATTGAATGAGATTGAGTTTTATGAATGATGCAGGTACAAGACATCTCAAATTAGTTCAAAAATTGATCCATCCTGTAAATTTATTGTAACTATGCAACTCAAAGTTATTTATATGTTTCATAAAGTACCCCATCTGAAATATCCAGTCCAATTTTGCCTTAAATCATAGGTTGATACTATCTGAAAGTTCATTGTGAACAGCTAATGTATTTTATATTAATACATTTCAGTGGTTGAAGTATAGGACCTTAAAGTGATTGTTACAATCTCAACATCAGTTTTTGGGTATCTGGGAATGAAATAAAAATCAAAATGTATTGCCTTGTGTTTTCAGAAGAAGGATGACAAACTGAAACTATCTCTTTCCATGAAAGTTGTTAACCAAGGAACTGGAAAAGACTTAGACCCCAATAATATTGTCCTTGAGTAAGTGAAATCTCCATTCCTCTCATCTTTCTTCTCTATACCAAAGGTCTTTCTGGTGTGACTTGTCATAAAGAAAGTGTAAAAATTCAACAGTTCTTTTGAGCTAAGTAGAAGAGACCACCAAGACAGGTGTCCCCAATCTCCAGGCTATGGGTGAGTACTGATCCATGGTCTGTTAACCGGTCTACACAGCTGGATGCAGCCAAGTGAATCCTACCATAAACTGCATATTCAAGGGATCAAGGTTGTCTGTTCTTCCTCCCACCTACTTCCAGTCTTGGAAAAATGGTCTTCCCACAAAACCTGATGCCCAAAAGGTTGGGGACTACTGCACCAAGAATCTCTGCAACAAAATGTAGTGTAGAGGATTCCTGTTCAGTATTTCATCCAGACTTCTAAACAAAGCACTTATTCCACTCTTTCTGTTGATTTTATTCCTGCCCATAGAATAGCCAGTCAACATTTTATGTTTAATAAGTATGATTATACCATGCCAAGGTGTGTTGGATTCTTCCCACATTTATATCCCACACTTCTTAACTACCCATCTCGGTAAATGTAGGCAAAAAACCCACCTGTTGGCAAATGAACTTATTTATTTATAAACAAACATGTATTTTCAAAGTAGTGAAAACCATCTTGTTTTGGCAGACATTTTGGGTAGACATTTCTTAACCTTGGCAACTTTAAAATGTGGCTGTGGAATTCTGGGAGTTGAAATCCACACTTGTGTAGACAGGTGGTCTTGGGCTTCATTTGTAATTTTTAGCATGGTTTATGAAATGTATTTTTCTAGTAGATAAACTGCCTTGAGCTGTGAGAAGTTGGATGATATGAAAAAGTTGCTAAAATAATTTTGTGATTGCATAGATTTCTGATTATGGATAATAAGTTAGAAAGAATCATAGAGAGTGACAACTCAGGAAGCTACCTTTTAATATTAATTTTCTTGACATAACTTAAAATGTATTCATTGTTCCATGTAGAACAAGGTTTTCCTAACCTAATATTAATGGTGTTTCTGTTTCTTTATGCAGTCAAGAGGCACGGAAAAAATGCTCCTTTAGAGATTATACCAATCAAAAGATTACTTTAGAAGCTGTTTTGAACACTGTGTGTAAGAAATGTGGTTGTCCAGGTATGCGATTAATATATATTTTTATTTATTGTGCATTTTCAGGGAGTTATACAAGGTAGGGGTTTGAAAGAAGTTGAGAAACCAAGCAAATATAATTTTTATTTGTTGGCCTACAATATTTTTATTCCATATGGTAACAGTATATGCCCTTTTTTTCAAAATTGGAGAACATAAATGTAATGAGATTTAAGCATTTAGGTATAACTATTATCTAGAATTCTGTATAAATCTTGAGGAGATACAGAAGAATAATCTAAAAAGGTTGCCTTATTTTACGTATCTATATAATTCATTTGTTGTAGGTCATTTTGCCAAAGATTGTTTCATGCAGCCAGGAGGGACAAAATACACCCTTATACCAGAGGATGAGCCAGTCCCTGAAGATGAAAAGAAAGCTCACCACTCTATGAAGAAAAGAAAAAAGGTATCTATGGACATTTTCAGTCATCCAGGTCATTGGTTTTCCAAGAGGCAACTGAATTTTCTTTGTTTTCCCTTGAGGCTGTTTTGCTTCTCATCCAAGAAGCTTCTTCAGTTCTGACTGAATGGTGGAGAATGGAAGGATTTATATTCCATGCAGTCATCTGGTCTTTAGCACTCCCTCTGAAAGTTGTTGAGGCTTCTTGGAGGTTTATCTGTGCCCTCAGAGTCACCTGAATAGTGCATATGGGTATGGAACCTTCTTGGAACTGCTGAAAGGGCTTGTAAATAGGAGACAGGTGGTGTCATATCCCTCCCCCTCTCTGGAGAGAGGGTGGTTCAGTTTTAATGTAGATGGCATCTTTGAACCCTCTTTCAAACCAGCGGTCCTCTCTGTCCAGAATGTGGGACTTTGCTGTCTTCAAAAGAGTGGCCTTTGTCTTTCATTGAGAAGGTACCACTTTCTTAAAGCTGCATGTCAAATGTTACTTGACAGAGCTATGCTGTTAAATAGATAGGAATTTGCAGCATTACACAGAGCTCTGACATTAAAAGATACAAAGCATCTACTGAAATTTCCCTGCACAAATTGAGCACTCTTAATTTATAATTAGATGCCAGTTTGCATATGTAGTTTAGTTTGTGTTCTACGCAATAAACAATGGCTTCTATTTCTACTCTATTTTGGGGGGGTTGGCGGATCTTTATTACAGCAGAGAAATAGCTCCATTATACAAGTACTCCCCGACTTACAACAATTCATTTTAGTGACTGTTCAAAGTTACGTCACTGAAAAAAATGACTTCTGACCATTGCAGCATCCCCACAGTGACATGATTGGATGCTTGGCAACTGGTTCATATTTATGACTGTTGCAGTATCTCGGGGTCATGTGATCACTTTTTGTCACCACCTGACAAGCAAAGTCAATGGGGAAGCCAGATTCACTTGACAACCATGTTACTAACTTAACAACTGCAATGATTCAGTGAACAACCATGACAAGAAAGTTCATTAAATGAGGGAAAACTCAACTAGTCTCACTTAGGAACAGTAATTTTGGGGTCAATTGTGGTCGTAAGTCGAGGCCTACCTGTATAGTTATGTATTCATCAAGAGATTTTTTTTTCTCCCGACCAGGATAAAAAGAAAAAAAGGAAACGTAAGAATACAGACTTGGAGGCTTCTGACAGTACCAATTCCGACAATGGGAATCAGCCAGCTCGGAAGAAGGCAAAACGCAAGGAAAAAAACAGTCCATCTCGGAAAAGGAAAAAGAAGCATCATAAGAAAAAGCACAAAGAATGAGAATGAGAATCTAACTCTGCGCTGCATATGTTCTCAGTGAAAATTATGGCTTCCATTCCCTGTGGTCATCAGTTGGAAAAAGAACAACTGAACCAGCAGGATGTGTTAAGATAAAATGGTTTTTCTTTCTTTGAAAATCACTTTTGTTTTTCAAGGATTATCACAAGGATGGCTATTATCCTTCCATAAAGTGGAAAGGAAGGAGCAGCCTGCCACTGGGTGGTCATCCCAGTTGTTGACTTCATTCTTGTGTAATCTTACTCTGTTCTTTCATTTCTTCATGCTTGGATTTTAGCCAGCCTGTTTGGAGCAACGTAGAGCCATCTTGCAGAAACTTGTATGGAGCTGGCAGTCAGCACATTTCCTCACTTGGGAACAGCTGTGTGTTGACTCAGCATCCGCCAGTTATTGTCTGCCTACCAGCAGAAGGAACTGTGAATGTACCCTCTCACCCAACAGGGACACATTGGTTGAAGAACAGATCATGCCACCACATTCCTATTATCCTATTTGTCCTGTAATACTGTAGGAGGAAGAAATCAGGTACAGGAGCAGTTATCTTAAAAACTGAGAAACGAGCCAAGTGTTTACCTTTGAACCATGAATAAAGTTTTGGTTTGTGAGGTTCTTTTTACTGTAGTTTTGGATTTGGGGAAGGAACAGAAATAACCCTTCCAGTTGTGTCACTTTCCTTTTGTGAGATGCTTGACAAACTAGGGTGTCAAGCACTTTTGTATCTGGAAGCTCACTTACATTATAGTTTGTTAGTTTTGGAGGCTGCAAGGGTTCAGTCAGTGACTTGCAGTAGATGATGCTGCATTTTGGGGTTTATTCTTCCCAGACTGGGTTTAAGAGCTGAAATGAAGACTCCAGACCTCAGTGAACCCTCACAGAGCTATTTTGCTTCCCTCCCCCAGAAGAGAAAATGTTCTGAGTGGGCTCATATAAATAGAACTGAGGGTGGTGTGCTGTTCTTACATTGACTGTTATATTTTAGGGCAGGACTTCCTAACCCACGGTCCATGGACTGGCACCAGGCCAAGGCATGCCAGCAACCAAGCTGCGTGAACAGTGAAGCCCCCCCCCATGGGATGCAGCATGCAAAACCACGCCCCCCTCCAGTCTGCAGAAAAACCTCTCTCCACGAAACTGGTCCCTGGTGCCCAAAAGGTTGAGGGCACTGTTTTAAGGCATCGTTATTTATACAGGAAACTGCTGGTCAATTCTAAGGCTCTAAATTGGGAACAGCCTGGGAGGACAATATAGTGACTTCTTATTGTTACAAAAAACAAAACAAAACCCTGCAGCACCAGTCCATGAAATACCAGGAGCTGAATCCAACTTGAAAGAACTCCCCCCCCCCCATATTATATAAGCAATTAAGAATGCAGAGGTGCAGTCAGTGACATAACATTGGAGCGCCAGCTTTTCTGTATTATCCTGGCAACTTTGAAGCTTATGTCTTAGTTATATCCTGTATTTCTGCCTTTGGGAAATCTAAGGCAATTTACATAAGGTGTGTAACTAAACTCTTTGATCAGAGATTAGGTAAGATAGCTTAGCTGTCTTGCAAATCATGCCTCTAGCATAGTACTGTTTCTCAGAAATGTAACTGTCAATCACTTCAAGAACAATAATTGCCAAAAAGTCCCACTTCTCAGTGCCTGTATTATCTTCAGAAGTTCTTCAAAGAAAACCACCGTGTATTATTGAATTTTTCTACTCTGATTGGCACAATGCACATTGATGGCATAAGCCTCTACATCGTGTGGTCTTATCTGCTTTTTGTGTTACAAGGAAAAGCAGCATTTGTTTAAAAGTTTTCAGTTTGCTTCAAAGTTTTCAAACTTTCTATCTAATAGAGCTGCTACATTTTTTGAAGAGCCACTTTGCTGAATGTAGGTTTGAGCAAAGTGCCTCTGTGTAGTGCATGCCTAAGGACTAAAGGTTACAAGCTGCCCAAGAAATGATACACAGTAACAGAAATATACCACTAAAAGGTCCACCTGTGAATGAAGACAGAGTAGCCAAAATGTAACCCAACTAAGATTAAGAGGTAAGTGTTACCTGTTTTGAGCAGATGGGCTGTAATCAGGGTTGGAGCCTGTCAAATGTGCACTTGGAAGTTGTTCCAAAGAACTGGTCTGCCCATCCAGCCACACAGTGTCATAGAATTTTACCCTCCATTCCAAAGGATACGGCTAATATTTTTTCCTGGATGTATCAAACTACTCAGACTTATTCCAATGGGAGAATGCAAATAACTAAGGGCCAAATCACACAGAGATGAGTTAGCATTTTCAATTGCATCTGGAAGGCCATTGGCAATTAGTGCAAGAATCACATTACTGGTATAATATAATCCCACCAGCAAAGACCAGTCAACACACAGGCTCCTGTAATTTGAACCAACTGGAAAACTTTAAATGATCTTCAAAGTGTTGCGGTAATCTAAGCAGATGGTGACAAGAACATGAGTCACCATAGTTAAGATTCTCCTAAGGACTGCAACTGGCATGCCAGCCAAAGCCACAGCCTCTACTTTTTTTTCCAGCAGAAGCCATGAGTCCAGATCTATATACCTAAGTCATACACCTGTTTCCCCCCCCCCCAAGAACAGTGCAAAATAATTTGACCAGATGTATTGGATGAATAAAGGCATAAAGTAATACCCAGGACTGTTCCTCTCTCCCACCACGTGCCAGTTATTTTTTTATTTTGCAAAAAGGGACGGGTTGGTAAGTATGGTAGACCTTCCCATGAATTGCTAACTGGATATCTCTTTCCTGTTAAAGTATCCTAACATTTGGAACAAGTGTCTAGTTTATGCAGTGTAGAAACGAGCAGGAGAGTTGCATTAGACCAGGGGTATCAAACTTGCTGGCCCCGCCCACCCCATTCAGCGAAGGGGGGGAAAGCCCTGGTATGTCATGTGACACTGCCATGACTACATGAATTTGACACCCCTGCATTAGACTATAGCAAAATAAGGACTCACAATATTTTATTAAAAGGCATCAGTTGTTGAGCTGTAGCTAACTTTGTCAGATATAGAAATGCAACACTAATGTAATGCTTAGGAGCACTTAGCTAGTGACATAAATTCAAAATACATATCTGGCATTAATATCAGTAGTGCTGATATAAGGACTCAAGTACATTGCTGTTACTTTTGATTCACATACTGATCCTCCAGAAGGAAAGTATAAAATGTTTTAAGTGTCCAGTGCAATTTAGAACAAATAGGGCTGTTATATATAATTTGATGATTTGTCTCGAGAAGAAACTCATTAGAAATACGTGGTGATAACCAGTCACTCAGATCAAATGCTCTAGGACTGTGTTTCTTAACCTTGACAACTTTAAAGATGTGTGGACTTGAACTCCCAGAACTAAATGCTGCTTGGGAAATTCTGGGAGTTGAAGTCCACACTTCTTAAAATGTGCAGAGGTTGCAAAATAACCTTTCGGAGATGGTGCTTTCTGCAAAGGCTGCTGTTGTTTCTGTGTGCTTCATTTAAAGTCACTGATAGAAGAAATATGTGCTCCTCCCTAAATATATACACACTGGAGAATTTCTAGAAATTGATTAAACAACGAAGCAAGAAATTTTGATCAAAAATGATATAACCATCCCAGGAATGACTCAGTGCTTTGGAAATACTGTTGCTGACAGGAGGAGAAAATAAAACTTGTATTTCCAAACTTGTCTGTACTTTAAAAGTTGTTCACTCCACCCAGAGGTTTTTGTCTGAGTGATTCCAGTTTACTCGCTGCTACCTTTATGATCCATTCTGGTTATTTGATGTGCCTTCCTAAAACTGAATTGATAAATAAGCCATATTCATGTTTCTAGGGTCAATTTATATACAAACAGGCCAAATAACGATACAGGACTACGATAGCCATAATAACAACACCTAAAAACAGGGTCTGTGCATGCTATGTGATGTTTAAAGTCACAGGCATTACATTCCATACTAGAAAATGAATTTCATAATTCAGATCTTCAAGAGGTCCCATTCTGATATCAAACAGCCTTATAGATAATGCAGGTGGTTCTCTATCAGGTCACCCTGCAGCTAGCAGAGTAATGAGACAACTTGTAAATTTGCTAGCTGGGAGAATCTTGATTAATCTTGTTCCAGATCTTTAGTAATATTTGTGATGGGAAAAACAATCTTGACTGATAAGCAGTAGAATATAGATTTTTGGAAAACCAACTGATCAAGAATAAAGGATGAGATTGGACAAGTCTAATCCAATATCAGTCTTACACATATTCTGTTTTGCAAAATAAAAGAATATGGTAGTTTTGCAGAAGGGCAAGCACACCTCTATATAGCAGATTTTGTGGCTCAGTTGCCAACTACTAGTAGGCAACAATGAGATCTAATGCAGACTTGTGTGTTCAGTTTCCTAAGAAGTTCTTCAGACATGCAACAGCATGAACATCATAACTGCCTCCGTCAGGTAGAAAAATAGAAACTAAGCTTCAATTTTGATGAAATTGTACATAATCCTGATAAAAGCAGAACATGTAGATGGAAACTCAACTAAGCATTTCTTGTAACAATGGTTTCACTTTATTACTGTTTTTTTAAAGATCTCTTCAATGGTAAAAATGTGTGGGCACACCCAAAACTCCATAAAGGTCAAGGTGACTGGCACTTATGAAGAGAGCTCAAGCTGGATACTGAAAGGTCTCCAAAATTACAATAAGTGTACAAAACACAAAGAAAGAAAACACCAGTAATTTGGCAGTGAAAAATAGTATTATGGTTGGAAGGAGGTAGAAACTTTCTAGTTATCTTTCTGGTAGGTACGAGTGCAGACCACATCACCCATTGTCAGAGTCTGAAAGAGAAGATGATACACAAAACAATTATCTTTTATTCTGGAATGCTGAAAGAAAATCTACTTATGGGAAAGAAAACTATCACTTTTACTACACTGTGAATTATTATAGGTTTGGTTTGCCCAATTTACAAAGACATTAATCATTATTTTGCTAACCAAAAATGAGCCAGACTTGCCCTGCATATTAAATAGAATCAAAATAAACCAAATTATGAAATGGTGGGTTGGGTCAGCCCTGTGGCTATATTACTGTACAAATAAAGGATGGTTTCCTACCTTTTTAAAAGACAATAAAGACTGCCTTCGCCTAAATATGAAGATTATTTACTCTAGTTTTTGCCCAAGAAGTTATATTCTCTTCCCCAGAGTAAAGAACAAAGAGTTGAGTTAATTCTGTTAATCAGCAGTTGATCAATTCTGTTCTCAAAAGTGTTCCTCGAGGCTGAAGATATTTCTGGCAGGATTTGAAAAAGTTTTCAAATCTGAAGCATACTTTTTGCCCACAAAAAAAATCCAAATTCACTCATTGGACTACTTTGAAAGGGTGCCAAGACACTTTCTAAAACAGGCCAAGTAATCCAACTTCTCACTTTAAACCAGGTTTTTTTAAACTTGAACCATTTTGCACACTGAGTTTCTAAAATATCTAACTAAACCAAGGATGCTGCACACTGTATTATTTGGTTTTATGCTCCCTTTGATGGTTTACTCATTTGAAAGAAGAAATAATTCAGAATTCCCAATTAATCCTAGTTGATTTTCATTGTCTAAAAGTGCTTTGGCATCACTCAATCTCAACAATTTCCAAGTGAACCTCTCCCTACAATAGAAGTCACCAATTGCCAAGGAAAAAATAGATATGCTGGTGTTCTTACCAAAATCAGCTTGTCATCTTTTATTTCTCGAATGAGTGAGGTCTCCTTTCCATTCCATTTTTGTATGTGAACAAGCTTCCCTCCATCTAGTGTCACAATAGACTGTAGAAAGAAACAATCATGCTCATTTCATAGCCAGATAGCTTGGGGATTATGAAAGGAAAAAGGGATTATGCAAGATTTAAAAAAGGCACTTGAGTCTACAGTTGTGACTTGCCCATTTTTTTCTGCTTGTGTTTGCATTAGTCATGTATAACAGTAGTCTTTCAAAGTAGAAGCCCAGAAACCTAGATAAGATAACTGCTTGGTATGTGAAATGATATGTAATTAGTTTGTTCTTTTTTTTTTTAATAACAGTCATAGAGCCCCGATTCCAGAATATGATTCTGGAAAGGACAGTAAATATTTTTGATGGTAAATATTTTCTTCTTCTGCCATCTTTCCCAACCTCAATAGCTCCTTAATCTTTCCTCCTTTTGCATCAATGGAAAATAAGGTAATTACCATAAAAAGGATTGCTGAAGATCCTTGAGCAATACACAAGAGAAAGGATTAGCTCAGTAAGTTTCCATGAGTAGTTAAAGGATCCTTAGAGAAATTGAAGGATTTGGAGGAGGCAATTCATGAGCCAACACTATAACCAATTCTACCTACAATCATCCTGCCAAGGAATACTTTTTCATTCCAGCCACTATTCCCATTCATGGCTCATGGCAGTTTAGTTGCAGAGTACAAGGTTCTTTTGGAAGCTAGAGGACTGGAATTATTCCTGATTGGATTTCTAATTAAGGCCACATCTACAAGGAACCATGCTGTATAGTGTCCCTCTAAGATCAGTGTTTCTCAAACTTGGTATGTGGACTTCAACTCCCAGAATTCCCCAGCTAGCTGAGGAATTTTGAGAATTGATGTCCATACCTCTTAATGAGGCTAAGTTTCAGAAACTGCTGGTTTTCTCTGGCTGGTTAATAGCCAAATTGCAGGAGTTGCACTAAAGGTCCAGCAAGCACCACTTCTTATGGAAAGCCCATTTATACTCATACCCTCAGAACAGCTGTCTATCACTTCAATTGTATTTTTAATTAATTAGCAACTGGTAATCACAATATATAACAATGCACCTTAGCAAGTCCTTGATATAGGTGTCTTTTCAGAAGAATACTAGCTAATGGAATTGTAAGCAATTTAAACTGTAAAAAGAATACCACTTCAAAGAAATAACTATTCTGAACCTCTTTTCTGACTTTCTTATCATACAAAGAAAGGTTCTATTGCCAAAGCAGACTGAAAGCAGAGGTTTTATGGCTTCCTGCAGTCCTAATTTTAAAATTTAAATATCCTGGCAAGGCTAAACTCTAACAAAGATTCTTCCGTCAAATCGCAGCTATGGAGTAGTCAGGTTAGGAATTGTATTTATTTATTAAATTTATTGGCCATCCATCTTACCACAGGGTAACTCTGGGCTTATACTTTTAGTAAAAACAATCATCACAAGGTTTTATTCTCTTAGGCTGTCATTTACAATTACTTTTTTAAAAACCAGTAGCACAAGTTTGTTTTAAGGACCAGAAAGATGAAAGCCATATGAATGGGCTTATTTTATCTAAGTTCTGATAAGAGTTCAGTTTCATGAATAAGTATCCAAGTTAAGACTGGCTTCAGTGTTTATTTAGGAATAAACTCCCAATCAAAGAAGGGAATGCGGGTGTGATACTCTGGGTCATTCAATAAAATACACAAACGGCTTCAATTTCAGACTTTATCAAACAGACATTGTACACTTTGAATGTTCTTGCAGCTACAGATCAATAGAAAGAAGCCTTATGTGCAAACCTTGACAACACAATACAATGCAAACCTTCACATCTATCCATGTAAGATTTCAAAAAGGTAGAACAGAACTCTGAACAGGATTAAAAGTTTATTTAAACTTTCTATTTTAACACCAGGCAACCTAAGGGCCATAAGAAAATAGTGAAGGATGAAATATTACCATGTGTTACTTCTGGAAAAAAAAAAAGAGATTACCATGGAGAAGCATTGTTCCTCCATGAATTTGACTTACCTCCTTCTTTTAAGAAAAGGACAAATTTCCCCTGTTCAATCTTCCAACTATCATCAAAGTCATTTTGGATACTATATTGCAGGTGTCCTGACTTTTTCTAGAAGAAAGGACACCTGAACTATCGTATCCAAAATGACCCTTGATCATAAATGGACAAAGGACAACCAGGGAGAATCTCCTCAGCTGTATTCTGAAAGCTCATACCCAAGGGAGATTTGCTCAATGGCAATTTTCATCTATCAGCAAGGATCTTATTTTGTCCCAATATTGTATTATGTATTTTAGGCACATAATGACAATATGGTTATGTACCATATACTGCATAATATTCTAATCTATTTGTGAGCTGTCTTGAGCAGAGATGGTATTCAGCAGGTTCTGACCAATTCTGGAGAATCAGTAGCAGAAATTTTAAGTAGTTCAGAGAACTGGCAAATCCCAGCTCTGACTGACCCCGCCCCCATCTATTCTCCACCTCCCGAGTCCCAGCTGATTGGCTGGGTCTTCTTTTGTTGCCCTGANCCCCATCTATTCTCCACCTCCCGAGTCCCAGCTGATTGGCTGGGTCTTCTTTTGTTGCCCTGAACAGGAGAAGGGAGCTGGAAATCAGGTTATTGGGGTGGGGAGGGAATGGGGATTTTGCAGTATATCCTTCCCCCAGGAGTGGGGAGAGAATGGGGATTTTACACTATCCTTCCCCTGCCACGCCTATCACGCCACACCTACCAAGCTATGCCCACAGAACCAGTAGTAAAAATTTTTGAATCCCACCACTGGTCTTGAGGTGCTGTAGGAGAGGGAATTAATTCAGTATATAGATCCACGCTTCTCATGTAGGTGTGGCAATATTCCATGTGAGAAATTAAGCAATTAATCAGTTAACTTTTTTGTAATTACCACTTTTTTTTTGAATAGCCAAACAAGGTGACAGTAGTCATTAACATCACTAATCGGAGCAATCAGTGCTAATTTAGATGGACCAAAAAAAAACCTCTATTGGTGAGTAGATCCTAAGGGGAATGGCCAGGATCACTGCTCAAACTGTAGTGATAAGATCTTTACCTTCACATTCCTGCCATCTGCTGTGGTCTCATCAAATTCTTCTCCCACTTTGCAATTGATTTCTGTGTTCTTGAAAGTGCTGTGGGTTTTGATGACAATTGCATTACCGTTCACCTCAATAATGGTGGTAGGTTTGGTGAAATTAGCAATTTGTCTTGTGGTAAAGTTCACATCTACAAGAAAGGAAAAAAGAGACCAAAAGTAAAAATAAAAAATTCAGCAGCCTATAAACATTATTAGCTACTGCAAATTAATCAGAGATTGCTCAATTCTACTTTAGATTAAAGTGTCCCTTCCTTACAATTTATAACTTGGGGGGGGGGTTTAAAAAAAGGAATCAAACTGCTCTGCCTAAAAGATCTTTCTGTAACTGATTGGCTTCATGTATCATACCCAGACATGATTGTTAACTATAATTTGACTAAACTATAAATAATAATTGTGGAATGTAGGAGTTAAACTCTTACATTGCACTACTAAGCCATAATTATTTGACATGTGTTACACTCTAGTACAGTTTGTTTGGGTTTGGTAGGTAAATTTGCCATTTTAGATTATCCAACTGTAGTTAAACCATATCTTGTAATGTGCAAAACAGCCAATGCCAATCTTAACTTTTCAGTAAGGGAACTATAAAGTCAAATGCAGCTACTTGAAGCAACACTGAAAGATCCTGAAAAGCTGGAGGAAGGGGGGGGTAGTATTTCCTTCTCTCAAAAGTGAAGTCTTTGTTTACCAGAATCCAAGCAGAGATGAACTGAAGATGGAGGTTTTGTCAGGCAGTAGAAAGGGGTTCACCCCAAAAATGTGAACTGCCTTTCAGCTCCCAAGCCATCTTTTTTTTCCCTGCCTGGCACAGAACCATTTAATGGAGAGGACTTCAAAGAACCATCTGTGTATGAATATAATTGCCAGATATATGCTCTTTGAACAAGATGTGTGATCTAGAGAGCCTCTTGGATGAATGTAAAGGCTCTTTTATAGTACTTAGCATTCCACTGGTGTGGATTGCCCTTTTGCATTTTACTGCCTGATCTAATGGACTTATTCAGCAGGAAGCAGCTGTTCCTTCATGCTCCTATTTATTAAATTAAATGATTTGCTGTCCCTTTGTGCTCCTATCAGATTTATAGAGCAGCCCATCCTATGTATGTGATCTTACCCATCATAGACAAATGCTCTGTATTCCAACCACCATAAGAGTTGCATTTATACCACAACCTCTTTAGGCCATTAAATTGCAAGGGGCAGTAGTTCAAGAGCTTGACTAGTTTGGGGAGATCCAAGTTCAAATTCTCACTGTCATCCCCCCCCCCCAATGCTACTTTGACCTGAGCTTATTGTGAGCACAGACAGATGCTTGATGCCACTTCAAAGGGAACAAATAAAGCAAATGGGGAAAGATACTAGCTGTAAGCATGAGGATTGATCTCTTCATTCATCAGAGGGAGAATCCATCTTTGCTTGTTTCTCCCACCCCCACACATCAGTCTGGTTATTAAAATTGGAGTCTCCATAGGCAACAGAATTGGAGAACTAAAAGGAGTGAAGCTGAGGAGAAAGACATTTGATTTATAGACCCAAAGCACCAAAGTAATTCTCTTGCATCTCTGCTTAAAATAATTCAGCAAGGGGTCCTTTGACAGAGGTTTATCAACAACGAAATGGGGGGAAATGTGTAAGTGACCCAAGGTGATAGATACACTGAAGGTCCCAACATTTCTTCTTGATGTCCTTTTTTGGCCTTCAAAGCCAAAAAGAACATCCAATTACATTTTGAGTAATTGAGGGAACAGAAGCGACCCAGAAACATAATTCTGTTTGGCTTGTAGCAGCTTGCCCTTCCCCTGACTTTCTCACGAGAAAAAGTTTTAGGTTTAATCCAGCTTTCTCCAACCGAGGTTCTTAAGACCAGTTCTCAAATTGTACCCCCTTAGCCAAAGATCTCATCCTGCTCTCCATGTGGTCTGATTTTTGGCACCACTGACTTAATAATGATAGCTTCCCAGGGTTTGGGCAGGATTGTACCTGGAATCTTTGGCATGCAAATAGATGCTTTGCTGTTGAGCAATATCCTTTCCCAAAGCTGCTCTTGAGCAATGAGGTCCAACAATCTGAGGAAGGTACCAGATAGGGAAGCCCAGACTACCTTTTACTGTTGGGAGATAAGGAAGTATGCATATTCTACATATGGAAGTTACACAAATTGTTTACCAAAGAGGATGGCTTATTTCCTCTTACAGGTTCTGGCTAATAGAGTTAGAATATCCTCCAGATATTCATCAGATTTTTATCAGACAGTCATCAGATTTTTTTTTATTTTTTTTTGCTTCTTTGACCATGCAGCTTTATTTAAGGGGATTACCATTCAAGATAATTGAAAATATGGCTACATAAATATGGACTTCTGGCTTCGTTGCCAATAGCAAAGAAACACTATAAAGACAAAACTGTGGCATTTCTTTTGAAGCATTATCAGCAGAGACTCCCATCTCCATGGTTGCAAATGTAGGGAGAAAGCACGCTGACTGAAATGCCAATTTTTCTTTTCCCTGTACTGGGCAGTTGGAAAAAGTAGCACTCAACTCACTCAAGAAATTTGCTGGCCATCAACAATGATATCATTTGTAAGAGCATTTCTCAATCTTTGGGTGCATACTGTGATGGAATGTGCCTCTGGAGAAGCAGTAGACATAGTGCTGGTTACCCAGAGCTTTCCCAGAGAATGGACAGGTTAAGAGACTGAGCAGGCCCAAGTTGGATGGGAGAAGAGATTCAAGATAATCACACAACTAGTATCTCTCAGGATATTTCTGAGTAGAGGGCTACAGCTTTAGTCTGGCAAGATTCTGTCTATTAAAATAAAGCAGGGTATTAAACCTGCGGGCCAGATGCATCACACACTGGTCCCCCCCACCCTCAATTTAGCAAAGGGGGGGAAAAGTCACAATATGTCACGTGATGACAATGTGATGCCGCGGGTTTGACACCCCTGAAATAAAGGATTGGACTCCATTGGATTTTGCTGTGTCATCTTTGGGCTTGACATATACATTGGTTCTGGAACTGCTTGGAAATTGAGCATTCGAAAGTCCCAGATTCAAGCAAGCTTTCTACCGTCCCCCAGTTTAAACTACAATTTATCAAGGTTATTAAGGTTCATAAAAAATGAGAGAATATGTTTCCTCTTCATTGCATCTAAAAAATTTTTTATTGTGCTACCTAAGTAAATTTTCCCTTTAGAGCTTCGCTTCACAGTGCTCTGAAAAGAGTTAAAGGAATGAAAACTGCCATAAAAATCCTGACCAATTGCCAGCATTTTCCTTGCAGATGCAGATAGGTTACAAACACCTCCCCATCATAAATCATTCTCATTGCTGCATTCATGAACTCTACTCTAATCCTGGCAATTTCTGGCAAATGCCTAGCTTTCCACTCAGCAGAATTTAATGGAAAAATCTTGTTATGATAGTAGGTTTGCTTTCCTTTTTTTAAAATTTAAAAAAATAAACAATCCACTAAAAGCTTCTACCCTCCCTGTGTAAATGCAGAATCTTAAATGAGCTAACTGTACCAGTGGGGGCTAATGGTGCTACCCCAGGTAGAGTAGTGAGATTTATGTTTCAATTACAGGTAGTCCACAACTTAGGGCAATAAGTTATGACAAGATACTGCAATTGGCCATAAATGCAGTCAGTTGTAGAGCACCTAAAGTGCAATCTCATCAACCCCCCCACTCCCAGGAGGGGTCTGGCTATCAACAGTTCAGAGATAGGCCTGGGGAAATCTGTTCTAACTTCACATAGACACTAAACATTAAAAGTCAAGGGCCACCTGTATAAAAAAAAACATTGAGAGTGGTCAAGATAACTCAGTTTCTACTCCACCTTCAGCCATAGAAGTTCCCTGAAAGTTTTTTGACCAATTACTCTCCCTGCCCCCACCTACTTCCACAGGAGTTTCATCAGGGAAAATTAAAATTAAGAAACACTCTGCTTCCTCCCTGGGGCTGCTGAACAAAAGACAGGATACATGTGTAATATAGAAAGCTGGAGGTGAATACAAATATTTCCTCCTTGTTCTGCAACCCATCCTATCTTTGTTTTGGGTAGAAACAGAGATCCTACTCTGCTAACCACAGTGGGATCACCTGGCTAATGACCCTTACTCAGCACCCAAGAAATGTGGGAGATGCCCGATTTTTTCATTCTTTGCTATCCGCAAAAGTAATTAAAAACATACCCAATGAAGCTAGGCAAGAGCCATGCAAAGTTGGCTTAAAGCCAAGGCTACACAGGAGTTAAAAGGTCAGGAGAAGCCTTGCTTCTGGCAGAATCAGGCCCAGAAAGGGTGGGGTGGGGGAAGAGTTTGTACCAACAAGCCCAGTTTGTACCAGGCTCCTCGCCAGCTGAATGAGTAAATACCCCCTGGGCTGCCCCAATTCCTTCTTCCCTTACAGCACAGATTGAGTGCATCCGTTCCTTAAAGCCCTTAAGTTGCAGGAAAGCCTTCCAGGGTTCTAGGCTTACTCATGAGATACAGCGGCTCGCCCTATCAGAGCAGCTTCTGGCAGAAAAGGACACATCACATGAACAACCACTCCACCTCTACACACCCTCTCATTCAGTGAAATGCATGCTTCTCACTGTAGTTCCTCTTGCAGAAATTGCTACCAGATGCTGAGTTGGGTGGGGAAGAGGAGAAGCCAGAGATCCCCAGGCCCATGGCCAGCTAAGAGAGAATTCCAATTAAATCTACCACACAGCAAGGAGTTTACACAAGGCGTAGCTCGGGTCCTAAAATCCAACCCCTGTAAACACATTTGCTGCTTTCTCTCTGAGCAATGGAAAAATCTCAAGGTGTCCTTTGCATTGTATCCACATGCCTCAAATGATTCCAAGGACAGTCACTCATGCCTTTGTAATATGGCATAATTTATTCTCATTTGCCTTAAAGACCACCCTGGAACAATTTTGTGTGCGTGTGTGTGGGGGGAAAGCAACATAACAGCTGACCCTGGGCCGACCGCTCAGGCTCATTACTACCGAGTTACACCACAGCCATTGCATTGTGCAAGTGCTACTCAAGGTGCTGGATAATTATAGGCAGCAGCACCACCTACGAAATGAGGGAGGTCCCTCTCCCCCATTTTGAAAGGGGCCTGGAAGGGACTTGCTGATTGAGGGCGGGGCCCTCTCCTTCTCCAGAAACGCTCTGCTTCCCTCCTCTCAAGCAGGTGACTGGCTGCCATTCTCACGGCTTCTCAGGACCCGGTTTTTGCAAGAAAGCCCCCTTTTGCGGGCTTGACTTCTGCGTAGCCCCCAAACGCCAGGCACATCCGCGTGTGGTTTGTCCGAACTGCAGCCATCCCAATTCAGTGGGTCAGCGGGAATTTCTTCTGCCCTTGGGAGACACCATTCCGCTTAAATAATGAAATTTCCAACCTTAAGAGCCAGGCTTTGAAGGGACAGGTGGAGGGAGGGGAGGGACCCAGACCCCCATTTCCAAACCACCCCCATTTAAAAAAAAATAATAAAATGCGAAGGCCATGTGGACGGACACCGCTTCCCCGTGGAAACCTGACCACGACAGGAGCAGAACCTCGAGCTCGCCGTGGACGAGGAGTCGTCCTTGCCCATCCCCGAATGTTTCAACCTTTCTTCTCTCCAGGCGGGCGCCCTAAGTCCGCTTCCCTCCCCGCCCCAAACCCCTGTCCCTCCTTGCGGTACCGAGAGCTTTCATGTAGTCGTCGAATTTGACGCTCTCGACCAGTTTCCAGACGCCGACAAACGCCTCCGCCATGGCGAGCCTGAAAATCGCTTTTTGCTTCTTTTTTCTCCTCCGAAATGCAGCCGAGCCAGCAAACACGCGCTCTCCGTCTGTGCTTGGCGCGCGCTTTCCGAAGGGGCTCGCCTTTTATTTCTTCCTCCTCCTCCTCCTCCTCCTCCCTTACTCCACCCCTCCCACCGGCCGGTGGCCGCCTCCTCCTCCTCCTCCTCCTCCTCCTCTTCCTCAGGCGCGGTCGGTCTCTTTAAATAGAAGGATGTGGGAATCTGCCGCATGGCTTTGCCGAGCTCCGAGGATGCGAGGCGCTCTTCTTCGCCAAGGCCGCCGGCGTCTTCGGGAAGATCGTGGCTGCCTTTGCCCGCCCTGGGCAGAGCCGCACCCGCGCCTCTCTGATCGGGTTTTGTTTCAGAAAGCCGCCAGCGCAACCCTGCCTGTTTCGCGGCTGCAAGACAGGCCAGGATTCCGCGGGGTGGGGTGGGGGAGGTCCGGGGACTGGCTGCAGCGGGAGGGGTTTTTTTTGGGGGGGGGAGGGGGGAAGGTAAGCGGAAAAGTATCAGAGCTTTGGCTGTGCTGGTTTGGGCTGCTGGGAACTGGGAGGTGAAATCTGGCGGCCCCCAGGTTCCCTTCCCACGGCGCGACATTACTGCTTCCACTGAATAAATTGCCTTGTACGAAGCACGCCGCTCTGCGGAGGGTAAGCTTAAGCCTAACAGGTATACTGGCTTTGATCTTTATCCAGGTTTACTTTTAACAGCAACGGAGGTGGGATCTGCTGGCAAAATGCTCCTGACTCGTGGTAACCTCCAGAGGTGCCCGCTGCAGTTTTTTTTTTAACGTTTTATTGGAAACTGGAAGTCTCTTAAGAGGTTTTGCGTAAAAAGAAAAAAAAAATCGAATTTGGGATTTATGGTTGGGATGCTTGCACAGAAGAGATTATAGGAAGAAAAGTAATACGATGTAATTTTAGAGAGAGATTAAAACATATTTGGTGAAAAATGTATTTGTCCTTAAAATTGATGTAAAGACTCTTGGAAGTCCGCTTTGTATCTTTTTCTATTTTTTTCTGGCACATTTTTGCTTTACCTTTTTGCTTTATTTAAATTTTTATCTTGTGTCAATAAAAGTTATATTCTCCCCACAAAACAAAGTCACCTGAGATGCACTTCTGATGGCTTAATGCTTACAGTATGAGACTGACCCTAAACATTCACTTGAATTGACCAGGATGTAGTCACCATGGTAGCCACCATGTACAAAATTCTACCTTTTTTTCCTCTGCAGACAAAAGAGAAACTCAGCTTACAATTCAACCAAGTTCTAGAATAGATGTTTATAAGGAATTCCTACTTTGCCTGTTATGGCATATTGCCTCATCATCAGGTCGGACAACCTGGTTTAATTTAACACGCTACTTTGAGAAACTGGAGCTAACTTTTGGACTGAAATGCTTACTGGGCTCACTAAGGCAGGGGTGGGATTCAAAAATTCCAGCAACTGGTTAGCTGCCTGGTTGCTGGGTGGGCATGGCCTACTGGAACTTACAGTTTGGCCATTTTTCACCTTAGGGTGTGGAGGCTTCGCTCCGGCCTCTGGGAGGGTGAAAATGACCTCCCCTAGCCTCCAGGGCCTCCGGAAGCTGGAAACAGGCCCATTTCTGGGAGGGCTGTTTTTCCCCCTCAAGAGTCTCTGCGCAGACCCTGCACTTACCTGCATCCAAAAGGGGCCACGTGGGGACTCCTGGGAGGGGAGGGCAGGGGGCAGTCGGTCAGTTCAACTACCAGTTCAGCAAACCAAGTGGAAAGTTAACATCTGATTCACCCAAACCGGTAGAATCCTACCAGTGCATTGACAGTGGTTCAAAATTTCTTGCTTCAGTGCGGGGATGGGTGGAAGTTGGAGCTATTCCAGCTTCATGAAAAGTCCGGGCACCCTTACTGCATAAAAAGAGACTCCATAAAACCTTGCTCCTGCACAGCTAAGCCTTGCAGAAGCAGAAATATAGTTTCAATGCAAACCAGCATGCTGAGTCAGAGGAATACTGCCCCGAAGAAGAACAACAAGAAAAAAATCTCTCTGCAGCTGATTAGTGTGGAACAGTTAAGGCCATTGCTGGGGAAGGAATTAGAAGAGGCCATCTTTGGCCAGGAGCCCATCCTGGGAAAGCAGCCCAAGGAAAGGTCAGTGGTACAAAGTGACCTTGTTGGGAAACACGTGTGTGTGCCCTAGAATCTCTGCCATCACAAATAGCCCAGCGATTGACAGGAAACATGGAGAGAAATATATCTGGAAGACACCACCTTGAGAAAGGTTTCTGTAATGGCCAGAGTGAGTTCTCAAGCCCAGCTTTTTAATTTCCTCCCCACTGGCTCCTTAGCTCCTCCTCCTGCTTCTTCCAGCAGTTACTTTTTAACGCACCTTCAATTGAACAAGCCAATTACACAATGTTGCTGGCCGAACATTCATTTGAGCAGCAGCTAACATGGTAATTGGAGAGGGTGGGGAGGGGGGAACATTGAAAAGGCCTTTGGGTCACAACAACTCATTGAAAAAGCCGGTTTGTGGGTTAATATTCCTTGATGCCTGTTTAAATGTTAAGCCTCTGTAATGTACACGGGGTGGTATCTCACATTCCACCTCACCAGTTGCTCTTAACAACAGTTATGCTGTTTCCCAGGCAAGCACACTCATTAGCAAAGAGATTGCAGCTGTTATCTCTACAGATTCATAGACCGGGTTTCTAGGCTTAAAGTCAAGCAAAACAAAAAACAAAAACAGTCTAATATTTAGAGTAGAGTAGAATAGAGTTGGAAGGGGTCTTGGAAATCTTGGGGGGGGGGGTTGAAGACTTGTGGACTTCAACTCCCAGAATTCCTCCTCCAGTCATGTTAGCTCAGGAATTCTGGGAGTTGAAGTCCTCAAGTCTTAAAGCTGTCAAGTTTCAAGACGCCTGGTTTAAAAGGTTTAATTTGATATTAGTCAAACTTTTCAGCATCTTTACAATATTGTGAACCTTTAAAAGATATGCACACCTCTGTTTCAATTCTTCAAAAGTAGTCTCTGAGAATAGATGTCTGGAAGAGGGATCTTCAACCTTGACAAGTTTAAGAGTTGTGGACACCAACTCCCAGAGTTCCTCAGCTAGCATGGCTGGTGGGATTCTGGGAGTTGAAGTCTATAAGTCTTAAACTTGCCAAGTTTGAAGACCATCTAGTCCAACCTCCTGCTCAGGCAGGAAACCCTATACCATTTCAGACAAATGGTTATCCAATCTCTTCTTTAAAAACTTCCAGTGTTGAAGCATTCACAACTTCTGGAGGCAAATTGTTCCACTGATTAATTTTCTGTCAGGAAATTTCTCCTGAGTTCTAGGTTGCTTCTCTCCTTGATTAGTTTCCACCCATTGTTTCTTGTCTTGCCCTCAGGTGCTTTGGAGAATAGCTTGACTCCCTCTTCTTTGTGGCATTCTTCTTAGGTATTGGAACACTGCTATTATGTCACCCCAATCCTTTTCATTAAACTAGACCAGGGATGTCAAACTCTCATTGTTCTGGTGGCGTCACATGATGTATTAAGACTTTCCCCCCTTTGCAAAACGTGATGTGGGCGTGTCCAGCACGTGACACATCCAGCCTGTTGGATTGGGAGTTTGGCAATCCTGAACTAGACATACCCAAGTCCAGCAACCATTCTTTATGTGTTTTAGCCTCCAGTCCCCAAATCCTCTTTGTTGCTCTTCTCTGCATTCTTTCTAGAGTCTCCACAACTTTTTTACAAAACTTTTGTGTGCAAGGAACCCCCCAGCAATGATGAAACTCAAAAGAAAGCAAAGCTGTGCATGCAGTGTCACTCAAATTCCCACCCACCCCCAAAATGGGATTATAGAAACTTTGGTTATCCTTGCCATCCACTGTCCCAGAAAGCTTTAGGCTACATTGCCATTTTCACTTAACTAGAGTGACAGCTTTTTCCTGCTGCATCCCTGTGTCATGGCCTTTATCTTACCCCAGCCCAAGAGTTTACACTTAAGTCACTCAAGAAAGCAGTCTAGAAACTAGGAAATGGTGAGTTCTAGTCAAGGGTATGATTCAACTGGTGTATCAACCGGTTCAGTGAGCATGCGTGTGCACCAAATGCATGCTTTGAGCACATGCAGAGCATTTGCTACTGATCTTCTCCAGCAATCTGTGTGTTAAACAGCTGAGGCTCAGCAATCCACTGTGCCACTGTGAATCAGCTGAGCTTGAAAACCAGGATATAAAGTACAGACTAGAGCTATGGTGGGCAGGTGGGCCCAACAACTGATCATTGGAGTGAATGGTTTGTTCCCAGCTGATCCTTGGAGCTACCAGTTCGCCCAAACCGGACCGAACTGGTGGAATCCCACCCCTGTTTTTAGTCCCACCTTAGACATGAAAGTGAGATTAGTGACTTTGGGCCAGTCACTCTCAGCCCACTCTTCCTCACAGGGTAGGTTGTCATGGGGGGGGGGGAAATAAAAAGAGGAAGGAATATTAGGTATGTTTGCTGCCTTGTGCTGTTTATTAAAATAATACAGGAAGGATATAAATAAGTCACCCTTAGTTATATTGGTGTCACATTTGCTCCTCCCACACCCTAACTACCCTTATTCCAAGGGCAGTCACAAATGTGAGTCAAACCAATTAGGCTTGGTTACCTTTTTACCTGAAAGGGAACTCAAGTGATTGTCTTAACTCAAAACAGGAGCCATGGAGACAGAATAAGTAACAAGAAATGTTATGCTGGTCTAATTTTCTGCTGGTTCAAGGATAAATAGAGAGCATTGAAGCTCAACTGTGGGGAAAACCTTTTTAAGAGCTTTGTTTAAAGAAGTTGGAGGGGAGGAAAAGGTCTCCTAGACATTTTGGCTTAATTTATTGTGCAATTACAGTCAGAAAATGAGCTCACACTTTGCACTAGCTAACCTATGTTGACCTGGTATTCACACAATATCTTGCATTATTAATTACAGTCTTGGCTTAGCATGTCAAGTGAACCTAGATTATGCAGTGTACAAAACATAGAATATAGTTTAGTATGCGACCTGAACCCAGTCACTTTTATCTGATGAATGAAATTTATTAAACAGGATACAAGCATATGTTAACCAGAAATTATGGGAACTGCAGTCTCCACCTCATCTGAAGATTAACAGTCTTAAGTGATGGCAGAGTACAGCCAATATTAAACACAACATCCAAAATAGTAAACAATCTACAGGTTTTATTTTTTTGTCAAGAAAAGGAAACCAAGATGTCAAAGTCATTGGAAAATATTTGAGTAGCACCACCTATTGGTTAAGCCGTGTCATATTTATGTACTCAGCTGTTTGGGAAAAAAAATAAACCTTAGATCAGTGATGGAGAATCTATGACATGCATGGCCAAGGTGACATGCCACAACATTTTGAGGGCATGTCAGCATTCACCAACAACTTACAGCAAGTGGTCTTGAAAGCACACCCTGTTCTCATATGTTTTCATTCATTCATTCTTTTCCATGACTGCCCATCTCAGTCAATGACTCTTTTTCAGAGGCTGCACAAAAATTGGGTGTGCTTTCTTGTGGCCTCCAGAAATCATGCAGCCTCCAGTGCAAGGCTCTTCAAACTTGGCAAGTTTAAGGCTTGTGGACTTCAATTCCCAGAATTCCTGAGCTAACATGACTGTAGGAGGAAGAATTCTGGGAGTTGAAGTCCAGAAGCCTTAAACTTGCCCAGTTTGAAGACCCCTGCTACAGAGCCTCCAAAAATCACAAGGAAATGGGGCTATGCTTTGGGGTGATTTTCTGAGGCTGCAGATACCTGGGAGAACATTCTCCGAAGCCGCTTCAGGAACAAAGGTCTTGTGGGATCCAGAGCCACCGCAGGTAGGTTGATGGAGGAGTATTGACAGAAGGACAAATTGCCTGAAGGTGAGTGGCACATGGCAAATCTTGGGGAGCACTGGACCATGGGTACCCCATTTCCCAAAGCTCACACACTTAGGGAATGGCATAAGGAGGCCTCTTTGAATAGTAGTTGTGGCGTTAGGGCTGATGTTGAGGCCTGGGGCACAGCACAAGGAGAACACAGGCAGCTGGCAGTTCAAACCACCCCTTTATTCCAAATTTCCCTAAATGCTCCCATGTTTCTGGCAAGTCCCGGAGCAAAGTGATCTCTCTCTCTCTCTCTCTCACACACACACACACACACACACACGTGAAGCAGCCTCTGGCTGCAAATAGTCCAGCCCAATGCTGTGAGCACTACGGCTGCAAAGCAAGAAACCAAGAAAGAATGCAAAGAATCCAGGAAAATTCAAACGTCGTCGGAACTCAACACTCCAGGAATTCAGGGTTTGTTCCCAACAAATGCCCCTCCCCACAGAGTCTCCTTAAGTCTAGTCCCCAGGTATGCCTTGTGAAGAGGGGCAGGGCACTCTCCTCCCGAGTAGTTGGGTCGGGTCAGCCTGCACTGTTCTTGCCTTCTCTTTTTTCAGGGGCACTATTAGTTATATTTATTTGTATCTAGCTGTTATTATGTTTACTATAACTCAAGGCAGCGAACATATCCAACACAACTTCCTCCTCCTTTTTTCTGACAACAATCTGTGAGGTGAGTTGATCTGACAGAGAGAGTGGCTGGCTCAAAGTCACCCATCTGGCTTTTGCGGCAAAGGCAGGACTTGAACTCATGGTCCCTCACTTTCTATTTTGGGGCCTTCACCACTCGACCAAATTGGATCTATAGCATACCAGCAGAGTCCGGTAAGGCATTTTTCAAATTTTTGACACGCTCAGGCCAAAAGGTTGGCCATTATTGCCCTAAGTTCTGCTTTTCCAACTTGACATCCCCAGCTGAGAGTTCTTGGAGTTTTTTTTTTTTAAAAAAAATCCAATATATCTGAACCAGAGGTGGTTTTCAGCAGGTCCTGACCAGTTCTGGAGAACTGGTAGTGGAAATTTAGAGTAGTTTGGAATCCTACCTCTGACTGGCCCCTCCCCCAACTATTCTCTGCCTCCCAAGTCCCAGCTGATTGGCTGGCTCTTCTTTGGTTGCCCTGCACAGGAGAACAGAGCTGGAAATCAGGTTAGTGGGGTGGGGAGAGAATGGAAATTTTGCAATATCCTTCCCCTGGAGTGGGGTGGGAATGGAGATTTTACAGTATCTTTCCCCTGCCACGCCCACTAAGCCCCACCATGCCCACCAAACCCTGCCCACAGAACCGGTAGTAAAAAAAATTGAATCCCACCACTGATCTGAGCAGGGGCGGATATATATTAGGTACATATTTTAAGACATCTCCCTCTAAGTTAAATATATATATCCAAAAGAAAAAAAAAATGCTGCAGAAAAATCACTCAGATTGAGCCAAGCAATACTTCATGTTGAATTTTCAGTAAAGGTACTTCCAACAATGAAAAGATATGTGCCCTGGAAAAACACGAGATCAGAGCTGGGATTCAGCAGGTTCTGACCAGTTCTGGAGAACCAGTAGTAGAAATTTTGAGTAGTTTAGAGAATCAAGAAATCCCACCTCTGACTGGCCCTGCCCCATCTATTCTCTGCCTCCCATCGAGTCCCAGCTGATCAGCTGGGTCTCCTTTTGTTGCCCTACACAGGAGGTTCACAGAACGGAGCTGGAAAGCAGGTTAGTGGGTGGGGAGGGAATGGGGATTTTGCAGTATCCTTCCCCCGCCATGCTTACCAAGCCAGGCCCACAGAACCGGTCGTAAAAATTTTTTGAATCCCACCACTGCACGAGATCTTGCTTTGTACGGAAGATTCATACTGGAACTGAGACAGGAAAAGCACATGGTGGTTGGAATGATAGAAATTTAATGAGTTTTGCACAAACAGATCTTTACTAGACATGGTTTTTCACTCCAGAAAAATGGCCAGATATGCATTTCCCCTCCCCTCCAAAAAAGTTACATTGTATTTTTGAACACAATTGACTTTTCAGGACTTTTTTTTCTCCTGCATTTATTTTCTATTATGAATGGAATATATTAGACATATCCTGCCTTAATGGATTATTATAAATGCCATCATCTTCAGAGAGAACCGCTATAAAATAAATGGGGACTATACAATCTCTGTGCTTCATTTATCTTCAACATCTACAAAATTTTTGCACTCTCTCATCAGTTCAATTGTTTCCTAATGATATTTTGTTTACCTATATTCACACACAAGCGATCAATATGATTTGAGGTCCTTCTGGGATAATTGCTTGCTTGCTTATGTGCCATCAAGTGGGGGTTAACTCTTAGTAACCACATGCGGGTGGTCCTTGACTTACTACCACAATTGGGACCAGAATTTCTGGTTGCCAAGCACCCAAATTTTGATCATATGACCGTGTGGATGCTGGGAGAGTTGTAAGTGCAAGGACTGGTTGTACCTTTAGGTAGATTTTCTCATTTATGATCTGTCCCCAACTGGCTTCTTCAGATCTTTCAGTAGTACATCAATATATATATTTTTTGGAGAAGCAGTATCTTCTATTCATTTGTTTGGGAGCATTACTGGATATTATATAGCACTTTTAATCCTGTTTCTGCATATTAGAGAGGAAATCATCAGTCACTTGGGACCAGAAGCATCAATAAATAAATATAAAAAATAAATAGCAGAGGTTTGGGTTTCATTATGTGCCTTCAATGATTTTTGATTCCTAGTGACCAGATGGATAGATTTCTTCCATGTTGGTCTACCCCTAACCTGGCCTTTCAGGTCTTGGTTTTTAGCAAAAGCTATTTTATCCACATGTGTCCTTCCTAACTGATTTCTAAAAATAGAAGCCTAGAACAGGGCCACAAAATGCAAGATGGAAGGAGATCTTTCTTCTCCATCTATTGAAAACTTTGTTCATCAAGAAGTACCAGTTGGAATTCCATTTCAATGGCACTTTATCCAAAGTATGAAAGTCAGCCTTCTACTTCTAGGGAGAACTAAGGGATCTCTAAAATGACTATAAATGGTTTGTCCAATCATTATGTACTGACCTGAAAATCTCTTAGGTAAGAACAACTACCTTTGGTAATAACTGCCATATTGATTTCTTGTACGTGAGATGCTCTTCATTTTATTCCACAAGCCAGAACACTTTCCAAAATAGGCACATTGCTTTGGAAAGAGCTTCCTTCTTAAGTGGAATTCAACAATGGTAAGAGGAGCCGAAATGTTGCCTCTAAAATATTTTGTAGAGAGGACCATAGACCTGGTGGTGAAATCAATACATAATCTCCAAAAAAGGGAAGGTTTCACTTCCTAACATCGCAGTGACAGATGCATACTGTGAAAAATATACATTTAAAAAAAAAAACAACAACAGCTCATGGATCTTTGAATAACATTTTGGACCCACAAATCTATGGCAGATGCACAGTTAAGGATGACATTCAGTGGAACAGCCTTTGTTTTGCATGTAGCTGGTCCCATGCCAAGATGAGCTACAACAAGGCCCCTGGCTGAAACTCTGGGAACCTGCAGCTTTCAACCAAGACAATCCTGAACTAGATGACGCCAAACAACTTGATGGGACTTTCTGTTCATGGTTGCTCTCTGCATCAGAGCTGTGGAAACAAACTTAACTCTGTAACAACTCCTTCCATTCTGTCTTGCAGTTCTTCAAGTGCCCTCTGAAGAAAAAGTCCCTAAAGGTCTCACTCAGGTCTTTACAAAATGTGTGGTGGCTTATTTTTCCCATCCTCCTGTGCCTCTCCTTCATGCCACAGGGTGTAAAGACAAGTTTGGCCAGGTAACCCCAGCAAACACCAGGCAAACCTCTTTGGATGTTAGGAAGCTTCTCCTCCTTCAATTGACTTCCAGGAGAAAGGGTTAAGAGGTATCTTTCAACTCTGGACTTTGGGGTGCTGGGGGAGGTACCTCTGTGACTGGTGACTGCATTTCTTGTGATCTGTCTGGGGAAAGAAGAGCAGAGAAATATGAAGAAAGTATTGTCAGTAGGTGACTGGAAAACAACACAACCTAGTGAACAACACAATCGAGTGAAACGAGATCCACTCATGGTGCTAAATCATGCCTTGTTTAATTGTGATTTAATAAATTGTGAAGTTGTGAAATTGAAAAACACTCTGCTATGGAGCATAAATCTCAGCTTTGTTAGTCCTAAGCATGGGATGGGATAGAGCGAATCAGCCACTGCTTTCTGTTCACAAAAAGGAATCCGTACCCACGGAAGAACCATATTCAGTCTTTCATAAAGTTGATCATCTCTTTACCAAATCTCACAGCCACAAATAAGTTACTGTGTCGACCCTGAAGCTGACCTGACCATTTTGTCCACTTCAATCTTGCCACATTGGAGCTGAGGGGATAGGGAGGGGGGATTTGAGATAGAGGGAATTCTGTAGCCAAAACAAAAATACTTTCTCTTGGGAACCAAGGACATTCTCACACCTGGTCAGAGGAAGGTGGAGTGATGCTACCCGGCTGCCAGACCGCACCGTGATTGGACCATGTGACTGTTTGGAGAAAGTAGAAAAAAGTTTACTTTTAATTAGGTTGAAAACTCCTGCGGTTTTCATCTTCTTAGACGTAAACATTTTTCTACTTCTACGGGAGTATTCACAGTCAGTTTTCACCAGATCTCTGCCAACATGATATTTCCAATAAAGCTGTTCTTTTCGGAATCTGCTGGCCTTGGAGTTTTGCTTGTTATGGATTTATTACTTGGAACCCTGACATACAGCTGGGTAAATGTCCAGCAGTCATTGCCAGCCATGGAAGGGAGAGGGTGGCCTTGCAGCAGGCCAGCTAAAGCCCAGCAAGCCATTGATGTCCAGATATGATTCTTCCATGTGACTTACAACTCTAGTTGGGAAGTAATGTTTTCTCAGATAAATAATCAGTTTCAAGCCAGAACACTTTGGCCTGCTTCATCCTGCCTTAGCAACATGCCCCTAGCTAAGATTCTGTGCAATTCGGAGAACCCCAAAATACCAGTTCTGGCTGGCCCCACCCACCCCACCCCTCCCAGGAGTCCTCACGTGGCCCGTTATGGGTGCAGGTAAGCAGGGTACATGCAGAGGCTCAGGGAGGATGAAAAATGGGCCTTCTGGAAGTTCAGGAAGGCTGGAAACGGGCCCATTTTCAGCTTCAAGAGAGCCTTTGGAGCCCAGGGAGGCTGTTTTCACCCTCCCAGAGTCTCAAGGAAAGCCTCTGAAACCCAGGGAGGGTAAAAGTGCCCCCCCCATGGTGCAGGAAGCCAACTAGGCCATGTCCACCATGGCCACGCCCACCCAACAACCAGGCAGCGAACCCTTTGCTAAAATTTTTGAAGCCCACCCCTGACTGTGAGCAAACCTACAGAAGCCAACGCTGTGTGGGTCACTGTATTCTGCACTAGTTGTAACTTTTAGGTGGTTACAAGCAGGGGTGAGATCCGACCGGGGAAACTACCAGTTCAGTGATTTATGATTTGCGCACGCATACAGGTGTGAGAATAGCACCGGTTCTATGTCTGCTGCTCTTCAGAGCTACCGGTTCCACAGAGCCGGAAGAACCGGTAGAATCCCACCCCTGGTTACAAGGGGCAGCTCCACATAGTGCCCATTGCAATTATCCAAACAGGAAGTGATCTAGGCGTGAATGACCATGAGCAAACCCTCCCGATCCAGGACAGATGAAGACAGGAACTGCTCCATTAACAATGAACTCCAATGACACAAGAAATGAGGCAAATAAGGAGGAAGTCTACCTGAGTTAATAGACATTTCTGCCAGTTTCAGGGGCAAGTCAGTGGGGCTGACACCAGCTGGTGAACCCAGGATATCCGGCAAGGCGTTTCTTCGGCCAGTGCGCCCTGATGATGCAAAATCCAGCACAGGCTCCACCTCAGTCATACTTCCCCTGAAATGACACCAGAAACACTAGATTGGCCAAGCATCTCAACTAAGGGAGATGGAAATTTTCCCCCTTCAAGCAAGCATCCATTCACCCAGGACAGTGGAAAACTCTTCTATGGGGACATTTATCGGGAAAGCAATTTGATGAGATTGAATCAACATTCTGATATGGGTTGATGATTTGGTTTATTTAATCAAAACAAATAACTTGTGAAAGAGGGTTGATATGAATTAATTTTATGAATGAAGCTGGCTATTTTATCTGGATTGGACTTGACTTCAGGATCATTAAAACTTGATAAGCAAAGTATGGCTTTCTATTGTGTCAGTTTGCCACCACACGTTTCTTCTTGCCCTTAGTTCTGAGCAATTCCAGATTTTAATAAAAACAAGATTTTTCTATTCTGGAACCTATACATCCATGATAACCTCTTTCTGTTCTTATAATGGCAGAAACATCCCAGAATAGAACAGAACAGAATAGAACAGAATTCTTTTATTGACCAAGTGTGTTTGGACACACAAGGAATTTGTCTTGGTGCAAATGCTCTCAGTGTACATAAAAGAAAAGATACGTTCATCAAAAGTCAAGAATCATAAGGTACAACACTTAATGATAGTCATAAGGTACAATAAGCAATCAAATCATACTAGGAAACAGTCATAATCCTAAGGATACAAGCGACAATGTTACAGTCATACAGTCACAAGTGGGAGGGGGTGATAAGGAGTGATGAAAAAGTTAATAGTAATAGTAGTAATACTTTGTAAATAATTGAACAGTGTTGAGGGAATTATTTGTTTAGCAGAGTGATGGCATTCAGGAAAAAACTGTCCTTGTGTCAAGTTGTTCTGGTGTGCAGGGCTCTATAGCGTCATTTTGAGGGTAGGAGTTGAAACAGTTTATGTCTGGGATGTGAGGGGTCTGTAGATATTTTCACAGCCCTCTTTTTGACTTGTGCAGTATACAGGTCCTCAATTGAAGGCAGGTTGGTAGCAATTGTTTTTTCTGCAGTACTAATTATCCTCTGAAGTCTGTGTCTGTCCTGTTGGGATGCAGAACCAAACCCAGTCTTCTGAACTCACCTGTTGTGGTGAAACTAGGAGTCAATAATATCTGGAGAGACCCAAGAATTTCTCAACCTTTACATAGATCAGATTATCCAATTTAGAAAATTTTGGGGTGTGGTTTCAATTCCTAGAATTCTTAATAATGGCCATGCTGATTGGGGGATTCTAGGAGTTGAAATCCATGCATCACAGAGTGGGCCAGGTTGGGGGACATTGATCTAGAAAGATGAAGGCCTAGATAGACCCAAAAAATGACACAGAATGGGAGCTTTCTGTGATACAGTCATATTAACTATGTCTCTTGGTATGCGCACACATCTGTGTGGATGCATGCTGGCATCCTTATTGTTATTCTCAGACTAGATAATTGGGGTAGTCAGCTGAAGGGAAAACCTTGAAGGATCACTCTGCCAGCTGTTGCCACCCACCACTTCAAAGAAGATCCTGCTCAGCTCTTCTTCCCCCAGACAGTCTTACAGATGCTCATCCCTCCCCGCTCTTCTCTAGGCACTTCAACACCTGCTTTTGGCATGCCGTTAAAGCCCTGCTAGCAAGTCTGCAAATTCACCTTCTAAGGAAAGTTGCCTTTTCCTTTTGATGAAGGAAGTATACCTGTAGCATCTGCATGAAAAATTACTGTGCCACAGGAGGACAAATCCCATAGATTAACGGTCACTGGTGATGTTGCCTTTTCTGAGATTTTCCAGCCCAGTGTCCATCTCAAAAGTTAATAGTTATGTTCCTAAAGTATAGTTATTTTTTAAGAAATCTTTTAAAATCAACACTATTTGAGATCCCAGCCAAAGCCCACATCAGCATTTTGGTTTACCCAGGTAGCTGTTAAGTCTTCATGTTTGAACAGGGCCTGCTTCTGATGAGAGTTTTTTTTTCAGATCCTTGCACTTATAGAAGTTATCAGTTAAGAAAATGCTCCTGTGTTCATTTGACAATCCGAGCACTGTGGGAAATAGAAGTGAATATTTGTAGCTCAGGATAGAATTATGAACTTCTTGGTGGTCTCTGAGCTTGGGTTGCTTGCTTGCAGATGTTTCATTGCCCAACCAGATAACATCAGCAGCACAAGATAATGATGTTGCCCAGTTGGGCAATGAAATGTCTGCAAAAATATAATCAAGCTCAGAAGGCATCAAGAATTCACTACTGGAAAAATAAGATGGACTTGCTTATTCTCTTCATGAATGCAGTCTACATGTTCCTCTTTCCTTACTTTTGGCCCAGGAAGTAATTGTGATAGTAAAGAGAAATAGATACTATCACCCATTTGATTGCCAGTTGACTGGGGAAAATGGAAAGAATAAATGACAGTCAATACCTAATTCCAGGTGACATCTGGTGGGTTTTCAGAAGAATGTGGCCAGGTTTGTTTTCTCTCTTCTAAGTCATAGTGTTTTCTCCCCATACTTCAGATAATTCTTATTGGCTTTTTCTGAACTTATTCTGCTTTCTCTACATCCTTTACAGTGAGTGAAGACAGCTGAGATGAATGTGTATTGATAGATCTTTCACATGACATGGTGTCAATGGAAAGAACTCACACTTTGGGTGAAATGTTGTGAAATGTTGACTAATCACAAGCCCTATATGTCTTCTTCCCTTCAGGAGCAAGAAACAGGATATACAGACCAAACATAAGGGGAGAGATTTCCAGGACATAAGTAGGAGAATAAATGACTGGCATCACATTTTATACTAAACAATGTTTGCTTTTAAGGGACTTGATTTGCATGTAATACTAAAGTATGAAACCCTGTTTGGAGTAATAGTTAAGACATCAGACTAGGAGACCATGAATTCTAGTACCACCTTAGATATGAAAGCCAGCTGGATGATCTTGAGTCAGTCACCTTTTCTCAGCCCTAAGAAGGAGGCAAAGGCAAATCATTTCTGAACTATCTTGCCAAGAAATCTGCAGGGACAAGTCCAGGCAGTAACCAGAGTTAAAAACTGATTTGAAGGTGTACCCCCTCCAAAAAAAAAAAAACCCCTTAAGTATAATTTATGCTCTCAAGCCACTATAGCTGGCTTAACCCAACAAGCAAAGCCAAAGATAAAACAGTAACTCAAGAGTTACATAAGGCTTCATGCAATCTTTCAATTCAGTCATTTAGTTTTGTGGGGTTTCCTTCTTTAAAGCTTAGGGCCCAAGTGCTATCCCAGATGCTGATTTCTTGCATCAGCAGGGAACTGAGCCGAGTAGCTTTTGCATTTACAAGTTTTTTCAGAGCCTGTCAGCCTTCAAGATTTTCTCCCTTTGCTTTGCATCTTTCGGCTGTCATAAGTAACGGGGGGAGGAGGGGGGAATGGTTGTGGGAAATGAGCTGGAGGTGTTATAAACCAGAACTGTATAAACTGAGGGGGGTTTACATTCTTGCTTAGGTTTTTATCCTATGCTATGCGCACCTGCAACCCTTTATCAAACTATGTCAAGGTCAATGGACAGAAGCCTCATCAGCACCTGGAGATGCCCACATGATGATCTACACAACTTTTAATTGGATGAGCCAATTGAACTATTGGGGGTGGGAACGTTGCCATTACTTTGTATATGTGATTTCCGCGCTCATTTTCTCAGATTCAGAATTCAGAATGCTACCACTTGATTTCCAGTAAAAGATATCTTTTCTCTGATTAAAGGAGTCCAAGTATTTCTTTCTTGGATTTTAATGGAGCACCAGCTGACATTGCCCTATTCAACAGGCCAATTCTTTATCAAACTGTACATCCTTTGTCAGCAAGATGAGTGAGAAATCATTTATTTCCCTTAAAAAAAAACTGTCTTCAAATTGAGCTTGACTCATGTTGATTTACTTGGGTACATTGTGCAATTTTCTTCACAATGCTATGAAAGTGGTTTGTCACTCTCTTCTTCCAGGGTATTGTTGTCCCTGACTTTCCAATCTAATCTGTGGTAGAATTGAGGGATTTCCTAATGGTCTCTCCTAATATTAACTGGGTTCAATCCATTTAGTTTTTTTTAGAAAAGCCAAAGACAGTTAGACACTGCTATCTTCCTTTGCTGTATAGGCCCTTTCAGCCAAAGCTGGTAGAGCAAGGATCTTCAAACTTTGCAAGTTTAAGACTTGTAGACTACAACTCCCAGAATTCCTGAGCTAACATGACAGGAAGAGGAATTCTGGGAGTTTGAAGTCCACAAGTCTTAAAGCTGTCAAGTGTGAAACCCCTGTGGTAGAGGAACAGATCACACCTCTTCCTATGTCAGCATCCTGGTTGTGGACTTCAGTCTTGGAAGAAAATTACCTTGGGAGAGGTAATTTTAACTCATTTTGGTTTAAGGTTTAAGAGGGCTGCAAAAATTTCTGGTATTTTCCTACTGGTAGCCCTGAGTTCCAACAATTAAAATTGGGTTGGGATACTGCTTCATCTTTCTCTTTTTAATTTGACTTTTCTGACAAGGACAAGAAAATAAAAAAAGGAGAAGTGATGGGAAATGCAAAAGGACAAAAAGGGAAAAGCAACATCATCTGGCATGCTTGTAAACTTCTGTGAACAAAGCAGGATATTTCATTTTTATTTGCTATTGTTTTGAGTCTGCTGTCTGAACAGCCTCCAACTGATTGATTTTAAAGTTGTATATTGATATAAGGTCCTTGCCCCCCCACAGAAAAATGCTTATAGTTCATGCAAACAGGCATAAAAAATAATACCCTGCTTGCATATTAAAAACTAATCTGCCAGAGATGAAACCTACTACCTATGACCCAGGTGGCACCTTCATATATTTAGATTGTTACAATTCAATTGGTGGGCTTTAATATCGGGAAGCTTAGGAGCAGGAGAACAAGCAAATTCCTTTGCAGAAGGTGAGACTTGGATATGTCAGCACCATTTTAAGGAATGCAATTGAAGCTGCCCTCCAGATCCAGAGAAAGAAAAGCTGGAAAATGAAAGGAAGAATTTGGAAGTGCTTAAATAGGGCACGAGTGGGTGGAAGGTGGATTTCTGACACCCACATTTATAGTAGGAAAGGAGCTGGGAGCTTTTGGATTATTTGAGCCTCTAAGAGGCTGGTTGTTGGTAAAACAACCAAAGACTGTGGTTGAGGTCACACAACACGCTAAGCCAAGAATAAATGAACTTACTCCAATGTGTAAATCCACCCTGCATGGTGTATGAATGTGAAATGATTGGGATTTAAAGGAGAAGTTTTTGTGGGTTGGCTGCATTACCTTTTTACATATTGTCACAAAATATCATGGACTTGATAGTTGAATTCTGCTACCTGCCTAATTTTTGGTACTTGCACGATGGTGTCTTTCTCAGTCTGCGTTGACTTTCCAACCTCTGGTTAATGTCAAGCACCCAATTGCATAAAAGCCCATTGAAGTGAAACCAAAGCATCCAGAGGCACGTTTTCCACATCAACCCATCCAGGATACTTGCAATTGTCAGCCAAGCAAATCCCAGCCTAGTCGATGGTCTTAATCCATCATCATGGCTCTAGAAATGGTTAGCCTTTGAGGGGCTCAACAAGAGCCCTTTGGTAGCAGCAACAGATGAGCATTGCTAATCCAAACTCCCCCACCGCGCCCAAACCCTCCCTCTCATCCTTGAAGAGGTTTCAGGCTTTGCAGCCCTTCCCTACTTCTCTTTGGGAATTGCAACATGCTTGCTTGGAATCGTTGCAGAATGCTCATTAAACCTCCTAATGCACCCAGAGATGGAAGCACCTGGCGAGCTGAATGCTGCGAATGCTGCATTTGTGGAAAGTTTCACCACCTTGTGCTTACACACCCATGCTCTTCCAGAAGAGCCCTTCCTATTCTTTCCCACTTTGCCTCATCATCTTTTGTTCTTCAAACCTATAGCATCCTAACCAACAGGCTCATCGACAGATTGGTTCCTCTGTGCACCCAGCCAACCAGAAGAATAAGGTTGATGGTTACCTGTAACCTACCTTGTTGCCTTAGTCCACCCTCCCTTCCTTCCCTCCTTCCTATATGGAAAGTGCAACCCCTCCTCCTTCTACTCCAAAGAAAGGAGCAAGCAAGCTGACATACTTACCAAGGGAGTTGTTGAAAAAAATGGAGGGTCTGATCTCCAAGGAGGACTGTCAGGCAATGTCAGGGAGCAGGGGAAGAACAATCAGTAATGGAATCTGCCTCAAAGCATGTTGCACCCGCTGTTCCTAATCCGTCTCCATGGTCTCCTGGAGCATCCTTCTTCCTCAATTTGCAAGATGCTTTGGGTATCAGCAGACCGTGAGTTGCTTGCCTGGAACGCCTGCCGGATCTACCAATTGCTTCAAAGGGGGTGCAGGATGGAGACTTGCACACATTTGGTGGCTCTCCTTGGCCAGGTAAGCTGGCATAGCCCCCCTCTGCCTTTTCCATAGCTCCTAATTCAAAGGAAGAAAGCTTGAATTCCTTGTTTCCCATCAGCCTTGCATCAATCTCTTCCTTCTCTCCTCTCTAGTCTTCCTCCTGCCCTGCCTCTCAGTTGGCATAACTCTGGGAGTCTGCCTCTGCTACACATGGTTGTTTTCAGCTGCTGGGGAGGGGGGGATTTGTTAGATTAGCCTCCCTGCCAAGCAGGGCTGTGTTTAGTTTGCTTCTCTCCTCAGCATTCCCACGCCCTGCTTCCCCCCACTGTCATTTCTGAGCAACAGGTTATTGATTTTTTTTTAAACATTTTTGAACATCCCTGTTCTTTTCACACAGGCAACCCACCACAGCTGTAGGATTGCCCCATGGCTACTCCAAACTTGCTCCAGGGTGTAGCAGGAACAAATATTTCTTCAGGGAGAAAAGACAATTTCCTGGAAGGATACCAGTGAGCTTTCCAGGTTCCAAGGTTTAATCTTTGCATTCAGGTTTTGAGAACTGTTCTTGCTAAGCTTTAAACAAAGGAGAACACAAAAGGAGAAGTGGGGAATGAAAAGGAACATGGCATTGCCATTGAAGTTAATGGATTCCAAGAGAGGCAGGCTGTCTGGGCTCTTAAATTAGAGGAATGGATGCTAAATCAAAATGACAGATAGGCTGGCTATTAGTCTAACTTCATTCTTCACAGTAGAGGAATGTGTGACAATCCAATCCAAGAAAAAAAGCCACCTGGATTTTTTTTTTTTAAACAATGAGGTTTTGGTTGTAAAGTGAAGGAATCCCAAGTAGCATATTCAATAAAAGGACATTCCTGATAGTTCTGTTTAAGGGAAGAGTTTGCTTCTTACATCTTCTTGGTAATCTGGACTTCAGGAGTGAAGCGAAAGTACATTTAGAGAGACAGAAAATGGAAACCTGCTCTTGATACTGTATGGAATGCCTGGGTTTGCACACTATGTCAAGGCTGGGTTGTTTATTGCATAAAATGTAATTTTAAAAAAATGCTGGTTTCTTATTTAATCCACAACAGATGGATTTACAGAACATACTTAGCCAAACCTAAAGAGCCACAATATGGCTTTCCAACTAGGTTCCAACTAAGCCACCACACAGTCAATGATTGTGTTTAATTACTTGTATCAAAATCTTGCATCAAAAGTCTTCAAGCCAACCATGTGCCAAGGGTTAATTGATATTTTCATCCCCACTCACTAGCTAAAAAATGGATTGTCTTCATCAGACTTGGACCTAGGAAACCTTAACTTAAACCACTGATGATGTTAGCTAGTTTATTTTTTTATTTTTTATTTTATTTGGTTTGTCAATCGCTTACAAGATAACAGGTATAAGTAAAAACATAGTTATGAATGCATGGATACATATAAGAAAAATAAAAAGAAACAATAGGACAAAGACAGTAGGCACGTTGGTGCACTTGTACATGTCCCCTACAGACCTCTTAGGAAAGGGGTGAGGTCAATAGTAGAAAGTCTAAGGTTGAAGTTTTTGGGGTTTGGGGAAGAAACAGAGTCAGGTAGAGTATTCCAGACATTGACCACTCTGTTGCTGAAGTCGTTTGAGTAATGAAACATCTGCAAGAAAACATGCAAGCTCAGAAAGCAGCAAGGACCCCTGAGCTGTAAATAGTCTCCTTTATTAGAACTTTGACTTTAGTTGGAATTCATAGTTGCAATAGTTGTTTCTAGCTCTTTTAGCTTGCATGTTCTGCAGAGTGCTCCTGGCCTTTAACAGACAAGATAGACTTTTCAGAGGATGCATAACCTTTGAGATAACAGTATGGTGTAGTGAACAGGAACTAAGGAGATCCAGGGTCAAGTCCATCCCCAATCACAGAAATTCACAGGGTGACTCTAATCCAGATGTTCTCCTTGAGCTACCTTAAGAGGGAAAAACACCTTAGAGGAAAAAACATAGGGAAAAACAGGAGGAGAAAGCATAATCTGTGCACCCTTGGGTAATATCATTAAATAAACAAATAAAACAGGACTTGCTATGACGTAGGCTTCCAGGGGGGAAAAATCCTGTGGCAGCTAAATGAGAGAAGGGAGGAGAGAAGGTGGATTCTGTGTAACGTGCAAAAAACCTTGCACTTGGGAAATTGCTTTTGACATGCCAGATCTGTTCCTCATAAATCAATTGGAGAGATAACTTTTCCGAGTGACTGATATCATGGATACTTTCTGGATGCTTGACATCCTAATTTAGAAAGACAGAGGCCAACAGAGAAATGTTAGTTGAACTAGACATAAGGTGTGATACTAGTTTGCCTCCTTGTGGTGCACCCTGAATAGCACGGTAGTGTGAACCAAACAACTTGCAACAATTGGCAGCCAGACTACATTGAAGAATTGGCAGTTAACAACAGTTGGCAGCCAGACATCTTTGTAGAACTCCTGGATCTGTAAATACAAGGTGATGGGTAAACAACAAGACAGATTGGGGAAACGTGTCCGAATGTCCATCAAGAGCTTACACCAGGCCAATGTCTGATTTTTTTTTCAACATTACTGGACAGTAACATTTGAACCACTATAAGTCCATATATTTGCCATATGCTAAATAAGTATATAAACAAACAAACAAGCAAGCAAACAAACAAACAAATACATGCACTAGACAGGAGTCCTGAGACCAGAGATCTTCACATCCAAGGCTCTGGGTAGAATCGGCAGGAAGTCCCTACAATCAAAAGCTCCTTGCCTATGACCCACTCACCATGACTTTCTGAGCCTAAATGAAACCAGTCAGCCAAGTGGTATTCCTATAAAGGCCCTGTCCCGCTGCACTTACGGATGCAAAGAGGATGTAAAACATTAAAAAAAGCTTGCCATCCGTTGGAAAACGCTATGCATACATTGTGTACTCACTGCATACGTATTCATATGCTCTTATCCGTCGAGCATCCGTCCACTGCAATTTCATCCACGCAAGAAGTTTTTAGAGCTGCACAAAACTTTGTGAAATGGATGAACTTTCTGCTGCGTACGATGTACATCCGCGACATATACGGGCAAAAAACATTCTATGTCGCTTATCATCCGTTAAACATACCGTGTATCCTCTCTACATCCTCTTGGAATCCCATCAACTCACATCCGTGCAGCTGAAAACGGAAAGAGGGAGGAAACAAAAGGTCATGGAGGAAACGTCTACACAGGATTAGTAGCAGGAAATAGAAAGGATGTGAAGCGGATGCATCTAGTATATAAAGCATTAAAACGGACAAAACGTTTGTATATGGGATGTATCTTCGGATATTTTAGGATGTCTGGAGTATGCTAGAGTATGTGGAAGGACACCTAGCGGACACCTATATTTTTCTATAAAAAGGGGGAGAAAATACCTGGATCTCAGTATGAGTCAGCAGCCATGGTGTACAGACTCTCTCACCTTGGTCTTGGTCTTCAACATCATCAATTTTTCTCCACCATGGATGATGACACAGTCTGTATGGTAGCTGCGCTCATTCAAAACCAGAGACCAAGCCCTGTTAGACTGTTTCACCTTTTCTACAAGGAGAAGAAGGAGACGTCCAAAGAGCTTGTGTGGGTCTGAGGATGGATCGGGAGAAGAATGGAGTTTGGACTATAATGACAAGCTGATAGTGGAGCTGAGGAATGAAGACCGCTCGTGCATTCCATCACTTCATGAGGATGCCACCAGCCATGTTTGATGAAGCTGTAGAGCGTCTGGATCAGGTTGACCAAGCCGAGCACCAACTTCCATCCCAACCTGGACCCTGGATTGAAGGTGGCACTGACTCTGCGGCACCTGGCCTCTGGAACCACATACAGAAAACATGCATGATGCATGGAGGGTGCCAACAACAACAGCATCAAGCAAAGTGGTCAGAGAAGTGGTACATGGACTCATTGAAGGTGGAGGATGTGGAGGAGCTCCTCAGGTGCCCACCCTGAACAAGGCTGGAGAAAACTTGCAGACGAGTGGTATCAGAAGTGGAACTTTCCCAAACGTTGGAGGCATAGATGGGAAAGCAGGTGGCCTGCAAGCTCCAGAACTCAGGGTCCACTTATTACAACTACAAGGGCTTCTTCAGTAACCTGATAGACACTGTGGATGTACAAGGCCCAACAGAGCTTCACGTGAAGGAAAGAAGCAGCGCAAGCCTCCTGAGACACTGGTGCAAACTCCCAGCTGGAGGGCAGTGGAGTGGCAAGACAGGATGATAGATGATTAATGGATGCTTCCTTGAGGCTGTCGCATAATACTGATGAGATTGTGCCATGTATGTTGAGCTGGTCCTACAATGAATAGGACATTAATAAAGAGCTTTGTTTATTTTAAAATGTTGTTGATCAATGAATAAATTGTTATTGATAATAAAGGTCCATATGTGTGACAGCTGGGATGGTGGACCATACAGTCCACTATGGTTGCACTGGAGGTTTATCTATCCCACAACTATCGTTATCTGTCCACAAGCATGCCAAAGGCTTAACGCATTTTTTAAAAGTTTTCACCAACATTTTATTAAGTAAAAAATGAACCAGTAAACTAAGTGTCTAAAGCAAAGATAAACTTTATTAACTTTCTTAGGTAAACTTATGACTGTATTAATAAGCACAATGACCAAGTAAACTGTATTAAGTGTCTAAGCAAAGATAAAACTTTCTTAGGTAAACTTTGTGACTGTATTAAATAAGCAAAATGAACCAAGTAAAGTGTCTCAAGCAAAGATAAACTTAACAAGTAAACAACTCCAGTCTCTGACACATATTCTTAGTCACTCTGAGTCATGTCCATGGTCTCAGCTGTGAAGTGGGCAGGGACTGTGGAGGTGGCTGTGGTGTTGAGTGCTGGTCTGAGGCACCATTGGGGTGCTTGGCCCAAGGGTACAACAGGTGGTGGTGTGTTCAGGAAGCTATCCAAGAACTGACTCAGTCCGTGAGGTTGAGAGGCCCTTCATCAAGAACTTGAGATGTCAAGGCCAATACTGATGACAGATTGTCCGTTGATGGGCTTGGCTTTGGGTGGAGGAAGGAGAAGTGTAGTGGGGCTGTCTGGTCTGGCGCTGGGTGAGGCTGGCATCTGTGGCATCCTGATGAAACCTGGGCCTGGACTGGGAAATTCTGCTTCTGCTGTGGGAGTCTGTAAGTCATAGCCCTTGGTAGGTGAGGGCTGTTGAAGCCGTGGAAGGGTTGTGATATCGCCTGGGTGTGGAGCAGACCTGGAACTGGATAGAGCAGCTCCCAGGGGCCTTGAGGGGTTGTGCAGAAGTGGCTGTGGGGAAAGTCTTCTGCTTCATCCACCTGGTACTGGGCCTCGGGCAGGTCCTCAGGATCTGGCTCATGTAGGTGATTGAAGGTGTTCTTGGCCGCGAGATGCTCTGTCCAAGTGGACCAGCTGAAGAGAAGTTCTGTGCTGGTCTTCATTGTGTCCTGATCTCCAACAGCCTCTGTGTCTGGCCCTCCAGTCTGCCTCTCTGCCTGCATCCTCTGGAGCTGGGGGTGGGGGCAGGTTGGCCTCTGGTGGCTGCTGCTTCTTCCTCCATTTGTGACAGCAGGGCGTCATCCTCCACGGGATCCTCCAAGCCTGCCAGCATAGGGGTGGCAAGCTGTCGGGGGGGGTGTCTCTGCTGTGGGGCCCTCTGAAGACACCTGCCTGGACAGGGTAGCTGGCTCCTGGATGGAAGAGGACTGGCTGTCTGACTGAGGGAGAAAGGGTCCTCAGGGGGCTGCTCCTCGGTGGCAGATCTCACCTCCAGGAAGCTGCACTTGGCCATGAGACGTACATCTCCCGGTCCAGTGAGCTTGAACAGCGGCCTGCCTGGATTTCTTGAGGTGTAGCTTGCCATACAGGGTGTACATGTGCTTCCACCATCCAAGGAGTACTTCTGCCAGTGTACCCCAGGCTCTCTGCTTGTCTCTCCAAGCTGCCTGCTTTTTCTTGGTGTCGCGATAAGTCTGTGCCCTTTCTCCACAAATCTCATTCTCCTCAGCCATTCCAGCACCTCCTCATCCTCCATGCTTCTCGGAAACGGTGTACTGGTTTCTTTTTTCCCTTCTCCTTCCTTGCCTCTTCCTCTCTCTGGCAAGGGGCTTCATCAGGCGCCTTTCCAGGGGCTTGAGAAGCAGGGTCATCAGAGGCTTGAGCAGCAGGGCCTTCAGAGGGCTTGTGCAGCAGGGCTTTCAGGGGCTTGAGCAGCCAGGGCCTTCAGCGCACAGGGCTTTGAGGGCCTTGGGGCTGGTCCACCACAGCAGCAGGGCAGCTTCAGTAATTTCTAGTGGCCCAGGGGTGCGGGATGTCTGGTTGCTGGCCTTCTTCACCTTGCAGGCGCTTGAACAAGTAGGGGCACGGCTTCCCTCTTCTTTCCTCTGACTGAGAACCATGGCTGTTCCTGCAAGATGTATTGGCAAAGCAAGTCTTTCCTGTATGCTGACTGATGCGTGCCTGCATCCTTTTATTTCCGTGGAGCTGAACACAATTCATACTCCTGCTTGCGCAGTGAAACGCTTTTGCATCCAATATACATCCGCGCGACATCTGCTTTGCTTCCTATAGGCGTCCGTAGGATGGCATCCATTCATGCGCTTTATTGCGAGTCTTGCCCCTTCTGCTATGCGTTACTGGAGCAGAGAAGCAAAACTGGTAACTATACAGCACCCGTAGGCCCGAATCTAGATTTCCGCTTCGCAAATTTTCCTCCCCCGGAACCCCTTCCGGAGTTATCATCCGTTTCATCGCGCCACAGGCTTCCATATGAAAATACCGTTTAACATCCCCGCTACATACTACCCACGTCCGTTCTTTTCTGTTCTGTTTATGCACATTTTTGCCACTTTTTGGAGCGGATGACAACGGATGGAGCCACCCCCGTCTCGTCTGCTGTGTCCTTTATGCATACGTTTTGCATCCGTCGGCCAGTGGGACTGGAGGGCTGCCTTTAAAGTATCTACATTGCATGAAAGGCTTTGAAAGGACAATCAAACTGACCATTTGGTAAAGCTGGTAGCTCTTGCTTTGATGGGACTGTCCAAGGTCCTGAAGGAAAACTTTACCTTGAGAAGAAGGGCCGGCAGTCTCAAGATTTTCTGGGCCACAATTCTTGGCCTTTAACCCTTCTAGCTATGGTGGATGGGAGCTGAAATCCCAAACGTATCTGCATTTCTTGGTTCACACATGATGCTACATTGTCACAATAGTTTATTTGGTTTGGCTTAGCACCTTGTGTGAACCCAGCTTTGTGATTTGTAAAGTGTGGTTTATAGATAGAATAGAATACTTTTACTGGCCAAGTGTGATTGGACACACAAGGAATTTGTCTTGGTGTAAATACTCTCACTATACATAAAGAAAATATACATTCATTAAGAATCAAGAATCATAATGTACAACACAATGATAGTCATAGGGTACAATCAACAATCAAATCATACTAGGAAACAGTCAATATAAATCCGAAGGATACAAGTGACAAAGTTACAGTCCTATAATCACAAGTGGGAGGGGATGGGTGATAAGGAGTGATGAGAAGATTATACAGTAATAGTAGTGCACACTTTGTAAATAATTGAACAGTGTTGAGGGAATTGTTTGTTAGATAGATAGATAGATAGATAGATAGATAGATAGATAGATAGATAGATAGATAGATAGATAGATGGATGGATGATAGATAGAATTATTGGTCAAGTGTGATTGAACACACAAGGAATTTGTCTTCGTTGTATAAGCTCTCAGTGTATATACAAGCAACAAGTGATAAATTATCATCATAAAAATACATTCATCATAAATTATAAGATACAACACTTACTGATCGGCATCGGATACAATTAGTACAGACCATACTTATTATCCTACTTAGGATACTAAATAAAACAATATAAATTGTAGGATGCAAGCAATGAAGTTGTAGTAATCAAATGATAAGGAAATAGGTAAAGGCAAGATGAGAAGAATAATGGTAATACAGCCCTTCTAGGTAGTTTGACATCCCAGAACATAAGACAATGTTGTGGGAATTAATTGTTTACCAGAGTAATGGCATGGGAGGAAAATGATCTTGTGTCTTGTTCTTTTAGCTGCAATACCCTATAGCGTTGTCTTGAGGGAAGAAGTTTGAAACAGTTTATGCCCAGGATGTGAGAGGTCTGTCTCTGATATCCAGATACCTCTGAAGAAGTCTAATGCATACCATATTCAAGACACAAAAGAATCAGTGCACAAATATTAAGCAATATTGATGGCTATCACACTTTTCAGCTATTGGTTTCTTAATATCCTGATAGTCTTTAGTAAAATATAAAAGCTACTTTTTTGTTCTTGGTCTTTCTGGGTATTTTTACGCATGGATTCACACTAGCTATAAATAGTTCTGCCAGTGAGAAAAGCTACTCGGTGTCTGTTATTATTTCCAAAATGTGAGCATTGTATGTTCAAACCTGTTTTAAAATCTTTTTTAAAAAAATCCTAAAATCAAATGGAGCCTGATAGCACCTTTTCAGGTAATACATTTTATTAAGAGGCATAAACTTTGGGGAATATGACTTTTAATGGAATTTGTTAATCTGAAAAGAAGCTACCAGACTCAAGATTTTTGGCTACTATAGTGTTACATGACTCTCCTCCAGAAATATTTTCAAAATTCCTAATAGGGTTTAAGAAAAAGTGACAGTTTAAAAAGTGGTTTTCTTAAAGTCAGCAGTTCTCCCCACCACCCAAATCTAGATTGGTCCAAATCTGTTTCTCCCATTAGCTGTGCATTCTGCAACTTATCACCATAGATAGGAAAGCAATGCAGTTGTTAAGTGAATTGTGACCAATTTTATGACTTTTTTGTCACAGTTATTAAGCAAATCACGTAGTCATTAAGCAAATTTGGTCTCCCCACTTAATGACTTTGCTTGTGGGAAGTCCCCTGGGAAGGTGACTCTGGGAAGCTGCAACCATTATAAATACATGCCAATGGCCAAGCACCCAAATCACAATCGTGACCTTGGGGACACTGATGGTTGTAACTGTGAGGACCAGATATAAGTCTTTATTTTCAGCTCTATTATAACTCTGAATGGTCATTAAATGAGGACTACCTCACCTTCTCCATGAACCATCCACACATATCTTTTCACCTTCATTTCAGAGAAGTCAACTAATTGCCCACTCTTCTACTCCCAGTTGTAGTTTTGCAGGGCACAATGTGCTCCTTCACAAACCCAGCTCATTCCAAAGGATTTACTTAAAGCTCTCGGTTGTTTTTCATTGCTGACTGCTGTTATATTGACATCCTCTTTAGATACTGTGCTGGCTCCAGGCAACTCACTAACCCCTTTCATAGGACTCTAAATATAGTCCCAGCAGCTAAGCAGAATTCACTTAGCAGCCTGGTGTATGGGTGGCTGTGTACCAGCAGCTCTGGAACAGTTGGGGGCAGTTTGCAAGAGAGAGAAAATAACTTGCATTTGAGGTTGATCAAACCCCTCCCTCCTCTGCACCAGTTCTATTCCAGGTTTATTTCTAGTGCAGTCTGATTTCAGTTTCAGCAACTCAGGTTGCTCATGAAATCCTTGCTTGTCCTTGCCCCCCTCCCTCCCTCCCTCCCTCCCCCAGCCTGGCATTTCTTCTCCTTGTATGAATTTTGCTCTTTCTGGCTGAGTCTTCAGTTGCTCATTCTGACTGCAACTGATTTTGCATGCTTCTTTGTTGGGTTTAATAGCAAACAGCTTGCAATTAAGTTCACACAATATGCTAAGAATAATCCTTGCTCCGCAAATTCATACAATGGCTTGTTTCGTGAACTGTACAAAACCCACCTGTATTGTGGCTTTGAACCATAGTACGATGTCTGTAGACTTTCTGTTATATTATTATGGGGGGGGGGTGTTTGGTTTTGGCTCTGTGCTGTATATAAATTGAGCCCTTTTGTTTTGCCAACTGGGTTGAGCAATCTGTGTGAGTTGGGACTTGTCCAACAAATTATATGGTGAACTTTTCCTTTTAGAATTAATGGATAAACGGTTAGGGGGGGGGGGGGAGTAACNGGGGGGGAAAGTAACAGGAGATTAATTCAATATATGATCACAGCAGTGAAATTACTATATGCACATAGATGGAAATATTTGAGACTATCCATTCCGGAGGGATAGTTGGTGAGGTTGACAGGTTTTACTGAAATGAATACATTGGCTTGTTTCTTTGATTAGCAAATTTATTGGTGACTGGAACAGGATAGATTGTAGAAAAAAAGAGAGTCACCCCAGGACCTGTGTGTTCTTATCTGCAGGTATCCTATACTACACTACTTGCTCATGCAATGGATAGTCCAGTTTTTTTAAAAAGTGCAACTTCAAGACCAATGGTAGGTGTTGTGGTTCGCTGGCAGCCAGTGTGGAAGGCAAAGGTATCTGACAGTGAGGATGAAAGAGAACCAGTCCAGGAGTTTGACAAGGACTTGGATGAGGGTCCTGCATCCGATGCAGGGATGGGACCAGGACCATCGGAGAGTGGGGTGCTACTTTTTGAGCCTTTGGAGTATGGCAGCAGCGAAGCAGAGGACCCCGGGGAGCCTGTTCTCAGTGTGTGTGTGTGCAGGGCTTCTAGAAGGAGAGAGCAGCTGAAGCAGAGGGGGCAACTCGGGAGTAAGGCTGGAAGGTGATTTCCCCTCCCATCAGGGATAAAAGTCAGCCTTCAGTGACATGCTCTTTGCAGGAAGCACAGAAGTTCATTAGATTCTGATTCTTCATTGAAGCTCCGCGAACTCTGGTTTGTCTTTGCTGGAACTTCTGTCGGTTTATATTCTAATAATTTCTTGACAGCCTTCTACAATCCTGAAAAGCATGAGCTTATCTCAGAGAATTGTGTCTAATGAGTTTTGGCTGGGAATGCAAAAAATTCCCAGCATTGCATTAAAATAGGTTTGATTTTACACTCAGTTTGTGTTTCCTAAATTTAGATGAAGCCTGAGTAAGAACAGGAGGATTCAAAAAATGTTACTACTGGTTCTGTGGGCGTGGCTTGGTGGGCATAGCATTGCTTGGTGGGTGTGGCTTGGTGAGCATGGCAGGGGAAGGCTACTGCAAAATCCCATTCCATCCCCATTCCACTAACCTGCTTTCCAGCTCTGTTCTCCTGTGCAGGGCAATCAAAGGAGACCCAGCCGACCAGCTGGGACTCGGGAGGTGGAGAATAGATGGGGGCGGGGCCAGTCAGAGGTGTTTGCCGGTTCTCCGAACTACTCAAAATTTCCATTACCGATTCTCCAAAACTGGTCAGAACCTGCTGAATACCCACCACTGTTCAAGACCCATGGTGCTGAAAGGTGGAGGGGAGGGAATATCCCCAACGTGCTGGCGAGGAGCATCAATCCTGGTTACAGCTCTGAGCCACAGTTCTGTACCAATTGCCCTTACTTTCCCTCTACAAGGAAGGCGAGTCAATAATGAAAAATTATAAGTGAACAAAAATATGTGTATTTTATTTATTTATTATGTATTTATTTAATTTATATTGCCGTCTATTCACCTGTGGCGACTCAAGGCAGCTAACACACTGTAAAACTAATGTATTATCAGAACTACATAAGCTTGTCAAATGTAGTTAATGGGATGAATATTATTTTATTTGTATTAAAATGTAGATAGAAAGGGACTATTTTTAAATGTAATGGTGGCATAATTAAACATTAGAAAGGGGTTGGAAACAAAGAGAAGTTAAGTGGAATACACATCTTTATATAATAAGGTGAAGTAGCAATAAGAGGGGAAATTAGAATTTGAATGATGGTAGTATTGAGAATGTTTGAACAATATGGTGATTGGCATAAAAATAACATACTGAACTACTGAATAATTAAACAATTTAAGACTGTAATTTAACATAAATATGTGTATTACTATACAAGTATGTTAAATATAACAAATACGATTGGCATTAAAAATGCTGAAATATTTAATACTTAAATAATGGAAGACTATAATTTAACCTACATATGTGTATTACTACTGGAATTATATAAGTCGGTTAAATGCAACAAATACAATGATTAATATTTTATTTGTAGCAAAAGGAGTGATATTTAGAATATGGTAACATACTGTAATATCAAATAATCAAATGATGAAGATTATAATTCAAGAAAATATGTGTATTATTACCCAAGCTTGTCAATTGTAGTAAATATGAAGAATATTATTTTATTTGTACTCAAAGGTAAGACACTCAGGTGCCACCCTGTTCACACCCACGACATGTTTGTAAAAAAAAAAAAAAAAGACTTACAAAAAAAGAGGAAGGCGAGTCACTTGACGTCACGCCTCTCGGATTGACAGGTCCGCATCCAAACCCGCCCGAAGCAGCCGAATCCTTCGCTTCCCGCAACCTCTCGGGCTCGTCACGTGACCCCCCCCACCTCAACCCGCTGACTGACGCGCGCCCCGCCCCTTGGAAACCAGGTGTGCCGCCGGGCTCCTCCCTCCCTCCCTGCGGGCAGAGCCGAGGGGGCGTGGCCAGAGAGTCTGGGAAAGCAGCCGGGGGGGGGGGGGG
>BHFT01019230.1:0-30202 GCA_004320025.1 Laticauda laticaudata
TCCCCTCAACCTGGCTTGCGGCTTCCCCTTACTCCGCTGCCCCTCCAAGGCAGCTTCAGCCCCTAATCGTAATGATCAGGGCTCTCCAATAAAAGAGCACGGACCATAGCCGCAGAGAGTCGCAATCTATGCTCCGTCAGCGAGGAGGCTCCACCTTCTTTGAGTCTGGATCCATTTCTTTTCTTTAAGGACACCAATCACAGCCCGTCTCTCTGCTGCTTGCTTTGTTTGTTTGTTATTTACAGGATCTATACTATTTCAAAATCCCAATTCTCCTGTGTAGGAGAATTGCTCTTCTTTTCTACCTAGCAATAGAAAAAATATAAGAAAAATGTCATTAAAACTCAATGGATTTATTTTTGACTTTCAGTTGAATCACTTGCCTTTCTTAGCAGAGGGCAATTAATTGAAACATTAACTCCAAATGAATTCTTTACTCTGAGGATTTGATGAAGAGCTGTGAACAACATTTTCCAGGTATTGTTAAGCAAAACCCTGGTTATCATCCAAAAATGGAACTGGTGGATATTGCCACGGTAGTTTCTTTTAAATGTTATTCCCCTTTCTTGGTTTGAAGCTAAAGACTGACAATTAATATTATGACCTGATATAAGGATATAGGTCTGTTCTTTGTTTCATAAAGATTCATATAGCAGTTGAAAATAAAGCTTTTACTTTCATTGCCCTTTTATTTTACTTATTTTACAAGTGGCTTTTCAAAACTCCACTAAATTTGTTGGCAGAGAAAGGATAAATCATTTCTCTATTTTTCCCCCAAGAGAAGAAGAAATTGACAATACATTCTTATATTCCATTTAGCTTCTGAAAAAAGAAATAGTGAAAAGAATTTCCTTATCATGTTTTCCCTTGTGATTTAACTGGAGCACGGAAAGCAAGGGAAGCTGAAGATCACTGGGAAATGATAATATAATGAAGGACAACATTCATACACACTTCGGCCACCTCTATAAAACAGTTCAAGTTCACTACATTTCTACCAAGAATAATTTGTCCTACATTCTTGTCTCTTGTGAACTAATACCAAAAGCAAATTGAGAGCTGATAGAAAAAAATTCAAGAGAACTTTTCCACCTGGTATCAGATTTAAAACATCTTATGTTGAGGCTGAATACTAAGGAGATCAAATGAATCCATTACTTTATTCCTTAAGGAGTTTTTCTCAAGTCTTTGCAAATACAATAAATATTCCAAATCAATATTTGCATGTAATTTTTGTTGTGAAATTATAGACATATAATTCAGAGGTGGGCCACTCCTATGTAGAGACAAAAGCACAGATGAATGTGCTGGTCTTGAGGTGTACCCCCTTCCTTGACTCTTCTCATTCCCTCAATACAACAACCCGCAGCAAAGAAGTAACATGGAAACTCTTCTCAAGATGTTGACTCCTTGTGAAATTAGGTCTCTATACATTTTATCTTCAATTTCTCTCTAAGAAATGCAGTTGTTTTCTTCACATTGTTCCTTGTTCTTCTGGGAGAAAAGAATGAAAAAAGCAGCAACTGTATTAAGTACCCAAGTTCTGGGAATTGGACTTTTGATTAAAATCCTAAATCTGTTTTGATAGTTATTTCTCTCTTTCACACATAGCAAATAAATTATGTGATTCTACAGACAAATGAACATCTTCTAATATAATTTTAAAGCTACAATGTACATTGTAAAAATATACATCTAAGAGTTATTTCAGCAATGTACAAGAAGCCACTCCAGTTCACCATTGACAAATATATGCAGTATATCATACATGATTCTTTTATATGCAGGTGGTTGGCAAATCAGAATTTTGGCTCAGTAATTGAAGATGTTTTATGAAGATATTTGTAAGTGTGGTGGTGCAGTAACCAGGGTGCAGAAACTGCAGTGGATTTCTCCTTCATTTATTGCTGCCAAATAGCAGGAATGGAAATTAATTTAAGGCAGCTGCTGATTGGGACTGTCATTTTTTCTTTTTTTAAAAGAGAAGCATTTAATGAATATCCTAGGAAATAGGGGGATGGCTTCTTTTCAGAAGAAGAACATAACTTTGAGAATTCTTTCCAGCTCCTTTGCCAGCATAGGAGTCATACTTATTTTCTACTGTATAATGAAGACTTTTGTTTCTGTAAACATAAATTTATGTCCATCCTGCAACATTTTGAGATGTGTCCAATTCCTCTCCTGTATTACTGCATTGGAGATTTATTCTCTTGGAATGTTTTTCTTCTCAGTCAACTTATACAGCCTAGCCTGGAGATTCCTTTCCCTGCCCAATAAATTATATGTTGTATCTACATAGGAATATATAAGCCTGAAAGAAGCCTCACTTCCAAGCAAACAAGTCAACCCAGGATTATATAAATGTATGTGTATGTAATGTACATATGTATGTATATGTATATGTGAGAGTTTGTATATATGTGTATACACTCATGCATACATATGTATACACACATATATACACACTACATATATATGTGTGTGCGTGAATGTATCTGGAAAAAATAACCAAGAAGAAAATTATAACCAGCCACATTAGCAAAGAGATCCAACAGACGATCATCCCAAGAGAAAAATCTTCCAGATGCCCCAAAATTATTACGCCTGCCCAAAAAGTACTACAAAAGAAGGCCTCTCAGACCCATAGTCAGCTCCCAGAGGAGCACCACTACAAAACTAGCCAAATACCTAGGCAAAGCAGCTACAGCCCATGCTGAAGCAGCAGCTTCACATGTACAAAACTCATATCACCTCTTGGAAATGATCAAGATCCTGCACATGGAACAAGAATCTTCTTGTAGAGTTTCAATGTGGTTTCAACTATTCACCGTCAAGTCCCGATAAAAGAAACCCTACAATATCACAAAATATATACCAACACGTTAACACACCTCACTGCAGAGACAAACGCCAGCCAACACTTCCGCCTGCACTAGACTAAACACATCATTTCACACTACCCATCAAGCCACAAAGATCACAGCAATTAAGGAGCGCCCTATGGGATCCACCTGCCACGATCCCACAACACAGCCACCACTGTCACCGATCATTGCAAACACGTAATCAATCGGAGAGATCGAATCAGTCTCTGAGCCAACAACCAAAAACTACACACAAACCAACTAGGTTAAGATCACATGCTGCGAACACATTTGTGTATGTTCGGCTCCATGGAAAGCAAAAACCTAAACACAATTTCCTACAACACCTATAACACACACACCAATCCAATCACATGCGAACGGAAACAAACAAACAACTACCCCATGTCTGAACACATCGTCACCTAACTACAAACCCAGAACGTGCACACAAGCGATACACACCATACTAGGCAGCTCAGAAGAAAAACACACACCAGACACGTTACTCATGAACGCCCAATCCCACCACCACCCAGCACAGATGACTTCTGTGCGCCAAACGCTACATGCCAAACCAGAATGCCTGGGCAAACAAGGAACAACACCATAAAGACTGAACTATGGCACTGCTGCAGTAAGTACTGACATGCCAAGCAGCTTCCACAAAAGCAAAAAAACAGAAGTCCTGATTGGATGACGAAACAATACAGAAGCCTTCGATGATGGCAGGGATGAAATCTCTGCCAAACAGATGCTCAGAAGCTTAAGAAGCACACACTTTAAATGATGTGGGAAAAATTATACCCTAAACAAAGCTGAATACCATACATGTAAGATACCCGTTCGGAAAAACTAAGAAAACCACACACACCTACAGCAGAGAGCAGACTAGATATATAGCATATATGTCCAATGTATGTGGCCAGGCAGTGATGCCAAGGAACTTTGCTATATGCCTTGTGCTTGCCAGCAGGTCAATTTTGTCTCTTTGGGTTTCTAAGGATGGGCTGCTATTTTTTTGTTTGTTTTGAAGGAGTCTGGATGTGATGCCTATGTAGGTAAGTCTTACTGATATTTCGTCTGCAGGTACGCTTTACTGTACGGGCACGAATCAGCTGTTCCATATGGTCTGTTGATTCTTCTAGGTGATCTATTCTGTCTTATGTGTGTTTTTCGTGGAGTCAAGGCTGGTGCAATGCTTTGTTTTTTGTGGAAGCCGTTGGGCTGTCAGTACATTTTGTCAGGGTGCATAGTTCAGTCATTTAGATATGTGTCTGTTCTGGCCAGCGTTTTGTTCCTGGTGCATCTAGTCATTTTGGCGAGGGAGTTATATCTGTGCTAGGTGGTGGTGGGATTGGGCGTGAGGAGCGGTTGCCAGATTACATTGGAACAGAACCAATAGAAGAATAAAATAAAAAAACCCCACCCTGGGGTGATGAACACAAAAAATGCAGTAAAAAAGCTGCGAACACACCTCCTCACAAGTCCAACACATGAAAGCCACAGGTTCATCACATCAACTTCAATGGCACCAAAACCCTAGCCACTATAGAAAACCCCAAGCCCACAGAATCATCAGAGAAGCCATAGAGATTGAAAAAAGACCTGGAAAGCATGGAATAAAGGAGATGATTCCACCAGACTGTCAATCATTTGAAGCCTGCACTCTAAATAGAAAGATCTCCACACCACAAGCCAGGCAAAACAACCTCAGGGCACAAACAGACTCCCCCATGATACCTCCATCTCCCAACACAACCCCAACCAGACACCCAAGATGAAACCCTAGCTTCCTAATAGATAATAGCCTATCCTTTCACCAGAAGCGCCAAGCTGCACTGAAAGCCTCCAATATTTAGGAAACACAGTGTTTTTTTTGCCCAGGCCAAATTTTTTGGTTCCCCCAAAAAAAGCCCCCAACAAAAAACCCCCAAGACAGAAGAAACCAGAAACACCAATCAAACAAAGCTCCAAGTCCAATAAACCACAGACCAAGACTCCCAAACCAATCAGGATATAGAAAAAAACATCCTGGCACAGCAGTTAGGCTAGCCTCAACATTTAAAACTCAAGGGCTATGATAGCCTGACCCACATGACGGAACTTCAATACAGAAGCCTGATGATAGGGCAGATAGATCTTGCCGAAATGTTGGCCCTACAACTTTCAAAAAGCACTACCAATGACGTGGATAATACCCGAAGGAAGACTGAACAGCACACATGTTAGTACCCCGAAACTTAAAAAACAAAATAGTACATATACATATATATATACATATATTATATATATTTGTTTTTTAAGCTTTTCGCGGTACTTACATGTGTGCCTGTTTCAGCTTCCTTTGGGTATTATCCCCACGTCATGTAGTGCTGTTAAAGTTGTAGCAACGTTTCGCAGAAGTCTCATCTCCATCATCAGGCTTCTCTGTATTGTGTTCGTTGTGATGAGTCAGACTTTCACGGCCGTTTCAGATTGAAATTTTGGGTGCTAGCCTACTCTGTGCCAGAATGGCTTTTCTCATCCTGATTGGGTGGAGTCGTGACTGTAGTTATTGTCTTGGAATTTGCTGTGTTCTTGCTTGATTGGTGTTTCTAATATCTTCTGTCTGTTGGTTGGCTTTTTGTCTTGATTGGCTGGCAACATTAGTGCGGGATGTGTTGGAGTGACAGCAAAGTTGAATCCTTTCGACAAGGGACATTGCGTTTCGGCTTCAGTGAGGGTCTTGTCTGGGAAGTTGTGCATTGTTTGTTTCATGCTATGCTGGTGAAATCTCCACACCAACACAGCATACCACCCAAAGTGCAATCATGGTGTGCTGTTCAGTGAACATCCAAAACAAACTACAACCCCCCCAAGTCATCCTAGATCTTACCAACCACCTGCCTATCCAATACATTCTTTACCTACAATGGAACAAAAATACAACAATAGACCCATGGGATCACCCCTCTCACCTGTCATCGCAAACCTCTACATGGAACACTTTGAAACACCAGCTCTAGAAAAATTATGATCACAAACCCAAACTTCTGGCTAAGATACGAGATGACACCTTCATAATATGGCCACACGGCGAAGAAAAACAAACAACTTCCTCGACACACCTACCAACAGCCTACACCCAAAATACAATTCACCATGGAAAACAGAAAGAACGCCAAACAATCAACTTCCTCTTCCTAGATGTCTTAGTATACAAAAAATCCAATGGCTCCTAGCGACACCACCATGTCTACCAGAAGAAAACACATACAAACCGCTTATCTACATGCACTCGCACACCACCACCCAGCACAGATCAATTCCGATAGCCAAGACACTCATCTCCAGAACAAAATGCTTAGCCGTATGAACAACACTTAAAAACCGAACTACACACTCTCACTAATGTACTTACAAACCAATGCGGTCCCAAAAAGAAGCATTACCCAACCTAATCCCAAAAAGAAACCCCAACCCAAAAGCCAAGACAGAGAACAAAAAGAATGGCAAAGCCCTCCTCCCAAATATAAAAAGCACTACAGAACAAAAATCAGCAATGATCCTCCAAAAAACACAACATTAAAACAGCAATCTGCACAAAACAGAAAAAATATCCACCATCCTAAGAAACCCTAAAGACAAAATTGAGTTAGAAAAAACCAAGGGAGTATACGAAATCCCTTGCACTGCCTGCCCCCACCACATAGAGAGGACAAAACTAACAGACAGGATTAAGTGCACGCATTGAAGAACACAAGAACTCAATCAAAAAAGAAAAACTGACCTCTCCCTGGTCCAACACCTACAAAGCCACAGGACATGAAACTGACTTTAAAAACATACCAGACTGTCACCAAAAACCGAACACTTCAACAACAGAATAAATCAGAGAAGCCATAGAGATAGAACTAACAGAACCACTGCGCTAACAACACATATTTTCATTACAAAGGACAAAGATACAAAAGCAAATTGAAGGAAAGCCGCCCGATGGATCACCACTGTCACCGTCATTGCAAACCTGTTTCCATTGGATAGAATTTCGAGATCCCATGAGCCCTGGCTAATGCCACCCACAAACCCAAACTATGGCTAAATACATCAATGACACATTTGTGATTTGGGCCCCATGGAAAAAGAAAAACCTATAACAATTTCCTAACACACACTAAACACACACACCCCAAAAATCAAGTTCACCATTGGGAAACGGAAATAAACAAACAACTACCATTCCTAGATGTACTAATTTTACAAAAGAACAGATGGCACACGGGACACACCATATACCAAAGAAAACACACACCAACCGCTACCTCAATGCCAATCCCACCACCACCCAGCACAGATAAAATTCTGCTGGCGAAGACACTAATTACCCAGAACCAAACGCCTGGCAGTATAAGACACATATAAAGACTGAACTAAATGCAACCTGACTGAAGATTGACAGCCAATGGCTTTCCACAAAAACAAAATCACCACTTGATCCACAAAAACCACACCAAGACATAACAGAGACCATAGAAGACCAACAGACCTATGGAACAGCTGTCTTGCCCTACATTAAGAGGTTACTACAGATAAAATCAGTAAGATATACACAGGCATCACATCAGACTGCCTTCAAAACAGACAAAAAAATTAAGCAGCCATCCTGAGGAACCCCAAAGACAAAATTGACCTGGAAAAACCAAGGCATATACGAAATTCCCTGTACATCATGCCCGGCCAACATACATTGGACAGACCCAATAGAAAAATAAGTACCCGCCTAGATGAACACAAAAAATTTGCAGTGTAAAAAGCTGTGGAACACACCTCCTCACTAGTCCAAACACATGGAAAACTACAGGTCACAACATCAAACTTCAATGCACCAAAACCCCCAGCCACTATAGAAAAACCCCAACCACAGAATCATCAGCAGAGAAGCCATAGAGATTGAAAAAATAGACCTGACAGCATGAATAGAAGAGATTGATTCCAGCAGACTGGCAATCATTTGGAAGCCTGCACTTCAAATAGGAAGATCTCCACCACCCACAAAACAGACAAACAACCTGAGCACAGACAGACTCCCTCTGATGCCTCCAACTCAAAACACCCCCCCACCAGGGCACCAGGTGAAACCCAGCTTGCTGATGAAGAGCAACCGCCTTGCACACGAAGCCAAGCTGCATTGAAAGCCTCCAACACAAGAACAGAGTGCTGCCAGCCAATTCAAAGCCACAAAATAACAGAAGCAAACAGAAAAGCACCAATCAATCAAACTCCAAGTCCAATGAACACAGACCCAGGTTTAATAGCCAATCAGAATAGACCAAGCCTCAAAATTGCAAACAGAGGAACTGTGAGACACACTTCCATACAGAAGGCCTGATGATGCAAGATGAGATTTCTGCTGAACGTGCTACAACTTTAACAGAACTACAATGAGCTACAACTTAACAGAACTACAAGTGACGTGGATAATTACCCGAAGAAGCTTAAACAGCACATATATATATATTATATATATATACATATACATCACATACATACATACACTATACATTATACATATACATAGTACATTATTACATAACATAGACATATACATATATTATATGTGCTGTTAGCTTCCTTCGGCGTATTATCCCACGTCATTGTAGTTCTGTTTAAAAAGACGTGGCGATAATACCCGAAGGAACTAAACAGCACACATGTAAAGTACCCGCGAAAGCTTGAAAAAACATATATATATATATATATATATATAATATATATATATATATATATATATATATATATATATAGAGCAGAGAGAGAGAGATGAGAGACGAGAGAGAGATGGAGGACGAGAAGGCCGAGAGGAGAAGAGAGAGAGAGAGAGAGGGAGGGAGGGAGGGATGGGGAGGAGAGAGGAGAGAGAGATGAGAGAAGAGAGAGAGAGAGAGAGAGAGAGACATGAAAGTTAAAAGAAAGAAGGTATATAATGAAGCGTTAAGATGAAGAGCAATCTGTACAAAGAAATTTAAAGAAGATGCATCAACTTTGTTGCAGTTGTTCCAATATCTCAGGGGGGCTGCCACAAAGAAGAGGGAGTCAAAGCTATTCTCCAAAGCACCTGAGGGCAGGACAAGAAGCAATGGGTGGAAACTAATCAAGGAGAGAAGCAAGTTAGAACTAAGGAGAAATTTCCGGACAGTTTGAACAATTAATCCATAGAACAACTTGCCTCCAGAAGCTGTGAATGCACCAACACTGGAAATTTTTAAAAAGATGTTGGATAACCATTGGGCTAGAAGACCAAGGTCCCTTCCAACTCTGTGTTTCTATTTCTCTAAAATAAGAGGAAGAGGTAGCTGGGAGATATTTTTATTCGTACTGATAATTTAGTGATTGCCTTAAGATGTTTTGCTGCTATTCATCTCTCTCTCTTTTTCTCTGTCTCCCACCCCATTCCATCGATTCATCCATCCATCATCCATCCATCTTTGTGTGTGGGTTACAGTATCTGTGCTGCAAGAGTTGCAACAGGTGAGTATATTTAGACAGATTATAAATAGCTGATCAGTTTAGGGGGATTTCCAGAGTATATCAGCAATATGGGTGAAACTGGAAGTTGAAAAAAATTTAAAAGATTGTGACAAATTGTTTCCATGTTATTACGAAGAAAAATGTGTGGATATGTTTACAGTCACCAGGAGTCAATATTTCTTTTAAGGTGACTGTGCATTTTAATTTTGTAGGAAAGTCATAAATCTTTTAATATTAAAAACACACTGCTTAAATCTTATTATCAGAATATGAGCATGTTTAGATTAAAAACAATGTGTATATTTTGAATTTTTCTTGATTAAATTCAGTTTGGGAGCTGAAATATTTATTGTAAAATATTACTGCTTTTATATATTGACTGCTTGGTATTCTGTGACTTTTACTCCTCTTCCTTGGATTATCAGTGGATCTTTTCACTTATTGCTTTATACACTTGCATTAATTCTCTATTCAATCAAAGCTCTATACTTATCTGTAACTGCCATATTCAATTATAACTTTCCACTTCTTTCCCAAGAGTCTCTCAAGCTTACATTTCACTTCTTCTATGCTTTGTCTTCCTTGCATAAACATAACATTTTAGTTCTAAATTACACAATTGCCCAAGTTCCATTTATATGTCTTAGTGTACGTGGATTCTCACCCCATCACTGTGAGATAGGATTTTCTGTTTTAGATACTCATTTGGGTGCTTGGAAAAGTAATAAAACTTAGCTGGCTTACATGAACCTGCCCTTTTGCAGGACTTTCCTTGTTTCAGAAAAAAAAGAACCAGATAACTGTTTGACTGACAATCTGAATAATCCCCAGATCAGGCAAAAAACAGAATATCATTAAAGAATCTCAAAGAGAGGAGTTAGAAAAAGACATCTGAAAAACAAAACAAACATAGGTTTATTAACTAAAGTTATGCGGATACCTCCATGTAATTGCTAGGAGTTAAGCTCAAGTTCAGGGAAACTTTATGGTTCCATAGCAGTCTTTGGGGCATTAGTTTCTTCCAGTAAGGAGGAGAAAGTGGAATGAAATATCCTGGAAAAAGAGAGTGATTAAACTTTCATTTTGATCTGAAAATTCAGTTGAAGAACCCACTGGTCCTTGTATAATATTTAAAGCTGGCATAGTATTTTCAAAAGTTGAAAGCAATTCATTTCATTGTGATCTTTACAATGACTCTGCAAATTGCATCAGACTGCAAATGTTGTGGAAAGAGGAAGTTGACAGAAAACAGTTCACCTATGATTATTTAGCCAATTTATGGTAGTTGTAAAGTGTAAGGTGGGGATTTATAACTCTTTATAACTACCAGGACTATAATTTGGATTGGGGATTCATAATATGTCTCTTTAACTTCTATGCAATAGACAAATCTATTAGGCTAGCAAATGGTTTGCTACAGTTCTATAGTTTACATTTTGAGCAGTCTTCCTCAGCTGGGATGGGATAGCAATTGATAGAATGTCTAGGCCATTTGGTTGATTGGAATTTTGGATGTTGCAACCTCAACGTATCAGAAGGCTTGTAGGTTGAGAGGATTGTTCAAAGATTCTAACTGTTGCCAGGACATATCTGCATTAAGTGCAGAATAGGTTAGATTTATGGTGTAGATATGACATTAGACTTACCAGCTTCCTTTTTCTTCTTTTTTATAAACTAAGAACTACAGTGCCAGGCTGTTATTTTATGAAAGTGTCTAAAAATCTAGCATGCAGTGTGTAGTCATTGCTATATATAGAAATATATGGCAAACTTCACAAACAAAAATAAACAAGGATGGCCACCCAGCAAGATCCTCTAACTTTCTTTCTAATATCAAAAGAATCCAGAAAGGTTCTGACTTAGCTTAGAAATATGTATAAAAATAGATAAATGAGAAACAAAAAGAGAGAGCTTGTTTTGAAATACTATTATGAGGGAGAACATTGAGAAATTAAATCTGAATTTTTCTGCAGAGAACCATCTTTGGGAAATTATACCTGGTAACAATTTTAAGTTTTATCAGAAGGAAAATGATTTTAGTCCAGATACAGTTTATTTGAAGAACCACCAGAAGGATTTAAGCAAAAGACATTCCATATATATACTTCTATGTATGTTTATGTATAAAACAGCAGCTGTACTATTGTAGTGCAATTCTTGCTTGAAGTTAATTCTTTCAAAATGCAAAAATAAATTGTTGACATTCTTATATACTCAGCTGTTGAAAGAGATCCAAAACTAGGATTTCTTTTTTATATAATAAGCTAAATTGAAATTATTAGGTAGTTTTTCCTTTCAAATATTTTTTCCAAATACTGATTCCTTTTTATGAGGTCTGACAAAATTCATGGTGTGTTTCAGAAAGTTCGCAGTATAACCTCTGTAACTTTTCATTGATTAGAATCCTTTCATTGATTAGAATTCTTAATGATGATTTGTCAAGGAAGCTGCAGGAGTAATTTCAAAGCACCAAGTTTTTGAAATTCTGTTAAAATATTATTTCTGCTTACTCTACTTCAGCTAGAAAGCTAAAGATCTGGTTGATCTTTAGCTTTCCTGTAAAGGCTTGCATAGAACTCTACCCTGTGGTTTGTGTTACTTACCATGCTCATAAATGAGTTGAGTGAATGGTTTGAGAACATGGAAGTATTATCTAGTAACCTTCTCAAATGATGAACTATAGAACTATTTTAAATGCTGGGATGCTAACTGAAAGTGATATATCATATCATAGAATCTACATTCCTCAGTCAAAGCTTTAAGAATTCACATCTGAATTCATTCTAAACCCTGTTTAGAATTTTGCAAATGAAAGTGATTAGCCAATATGACCATTGGCTATAGTGGCTGGGAATTTTGATAATTGTATCCTGGTACATTTGGAAGGCAGCATATTAGAAAAACTGCTATGAACTGCCTTTAATTTCCCATTCCCCTGTACTGCCTTTTCATTGTATTTTATCCACCTCAATATTCATTACAATAAAAGACCTACCTAGTAGTTACTTACTTTTGCCTTTTACTGACCTGTTTGTTAATTCTAGTAGATTTCACCAGTGATGGGCTGCTGGATGGTTGGCGAGGTTTGGGCGAACCCCTTGCTGTGATCTCTGGCTGATCCTGCCCACCTACCCTTGTGTTATGCTTTCCAGAAATAACTAACTTTTCCCCCACCCAGGCTGACCAGGTGAGTTCTGTGCCACCCTGCTGTACTCACTGGAGCTGCCTGAGTCAATTAGCTGCCTGTTTGAAGCTGCACTGAAGCTGCAACGCGGCACGTGAGTGCTCACAACCACTGAACCCCTTGTCAATGAAAGTACAGCCCACCTTTGGATGCCACTCATAATGATTTCTGTATGGATTTGTTTTGTGAAACACATGTCAGACTGGAGATGTGTATAGCATTTAATATGTGAAAAGTAAACATGTGTTTGTTTCCCTGACAACATGACAGATTAATAAATTGAAGAATTCTTTCTCTCTACCAAGAGCATTTTCGTGTGGAGTATTATTTTTATTTGTTTTTTTCAGTTTACAAAAGAATTGTCTCTGTTCATAATTCAGAGCTTTATAACAAAGCAAAAGCAATGATGGCAACAAGTTCCATTAATAGGACACGAATGGACTCAATAAACTGAAGTAGAATCTCAGCTATACAAAGGCACTAAATGGATCCAAAATGGAAGAATTCAGTGCTTAATGTAATCTTGATGGATTTACATTAAAATAAATAAGTGTATTTACTTGAGAGCAGATATTTTATGGGAAATGAAATAATGTCTTGAACAAATAAAAAAAATGTAAAGGGATAGATGCACAGCTTGGAAGAAGATGCATCTTATTTTAGGTTTATCACTATTGACACGTGGCCTTGGTGGGCTGGAAGACTTTTTCCCAGCTTTAATTATTTCTCAGCTGAAGATTTTCCAGGATAAACCTTGGTGACAATTCACGTTCAAATAATCTATAGACTGGTTTTGTGTAAGTTTACTCTTGAAAAAATACTTCAACAATTATATAGAATTTGGTAGTCAGAATGCCAGTCAGTTTATTTAGATATTAAAAGCATGTCACAACGACTCCAATTACCCCAAACAAAGTCTCCGCAAAGGCAAAGGTTATTTACATGTTTGAAGACCTGTAAAGATTTAATTTATAATCATTGGGAAGTGGAATTAATTTTGGCATTTCCTGTGCAGTGTCACCTGTTCTCTGAAACCAAGCTAGAAAAGGAGCAGAATTTGTTAAAGATAGTCAGGAAATACATTATTTTTTCTTTGATATTTCAAAATTACCACCTACAAAATCTTCTCAAGTTTGAAACTTTCAAATTCAGGATTACTCTCAAAATTTTCAGTATGATCAATACCATACAAAGATACTTGATCAGGGAAATCAAATTAAGAGAGGACAGGAACTGGAAAGGCTGGCATGTTCATGACCTGAATTTTAATTGGACAAATGCAAAGGATAACAAGGGTGATCTCGGGACTGGAAACTAATGTCAGCAGAAATGAAATGTATTTGATATACATTTCATTTACTTATACAGGATATACAGGACAAGAAACAATGGATGGAAACTAATCAAGGAGTGAAGCAACCTGGAATTAAGGAGAAATAGTGAGGACAATTAACCAGTGGAAAAACTTGCCTTCAGGAGTTCTAGGTGTTTCATCACTGGGGGGGTTTGACAAGAGACTGGACAGACACTTGTCTAAAATGGTATAGGGTCTTCTGCTTGAGCAGGGGTTGGACTAGAAGACCTTCAAGGTCCTTTCCTTCTCTATTCTGATTGACTGATATGCTTTTTAAATTACCTGGCAGAATAGATTGAGATTCTTTGTCCCAGCATTCCTTCTTTTTTCGAAGTATGGTTTTCATCATGCTCCTCAAAGGCCAATTGCTACCTTTGGGTAGGAAAATGTGCACCCCTGATTTATGGTAGTTTTGTCAGAGCTGAATCTTGTGGATTTGTCTAGCAACAGATGACAGCTAGTTACAAATTATTGTACATTAGCTTCCATAGTTCCAAGACCTCTTATTATATGTGTTCTGTATGCAAATAACCGGCTTCAAATAATACATTCTGATTGGATACTTAGAACGAAAAGGGATTGGTTCCTTTTGAACCAATCCCTGCAGCCGCGGGAGAGGCGGCAAAATCAACAATTGTCATTGCGCAAGCCGGCCGGGAAAATGTATAAAAGAACCCGGCCGCGGCTTGAGCCAATGTTCCCTGTTCTTAACAATCCTGGCTTAAAATAAAGACTTTGCCTGTTGGCCCGGTCTACTCGTGTTTTTCCGGACAAAACAACTGGCGACAGAGGATGGGATCGTCCTGAACGCGAGACCGAGCATGGCAGGTGAGAGAAAATTTCCAACGGAATGGCTGGGAACAACGCACACCGCGCGCACCTTTTAAATCCCAACGAGGAAGACTGGGATTCGTATGCAGCCGTTTCCCAAGATGTACCTGGAGAGAATGAGATGGAGGACATCTCAGAACAATGCAAAGAGCCATTTTCTAAACGCACTGCGGACCGAACCATTTTCAAATGGCAAAAGCCCCCCCCTGGGGGGCGAAAGGCCCCGCGAGACGTTAAACAGCTAACCTGGTCCTGAACTCCAGAAAAACTTGCTGAAAACTCACTACGCACCAACGGTGTCAACTTCATAAGACGGCATGAATTCTACCGGAGAACCAAGAAAGAAGGTTAGACGTGTAGCTGATTTTCGTAGCGCTCTCCGACAGATGGGGGAGAGTGCGAATTCTTAACCCTCGATGAGGCTATGAGAGCCGAGTGATATTGGGACTAGCGACTCAACAGCTCGCAAAAGTAAGCTACTGAACAAGCCTAAAATAACCTTATTGAGGCATCGGCAGAAGCCACAGCCGCTGAAGCCCGTGAAAAAATGAAGCCGTTACCATGAGACAGATGAACACAAGCAGGGATGAACAAAACAGCCGGCCACGAGAAGGAAAAATCTCCGTTACCCACCCACCAACGCAGACTATGGTGAGAACGTTCCGAGTCCAGAAATAAAAAAAAACGACGGGGAAAAAAAAAGAAAAAAACCGACCGGAGGGTTCCCAACCGCACAATATGCGGCAAGAAAGAGCGCGGAAAGAAATTTTGGCGGGAATGCAGCTGCTGCGGAGGAAGTTTCACCCGAAGAGCGGAATGCAGGTTTCTCGATGCCATCTGCGAAGTTGCAAGCAAACGAGGGCACATCGAAAAGTCATCAGGAACAGAAAACACTACAGCCGACGAGAACCACCAATTGCGCCCCACACGAGCCGAGCCCACGGCGAGCCGAGAGAAAGTGGCCCGCGAAACAGCAAATCGCAAACAGAGAGAATAACACATTCAAACTGTTTACAATAGGGAGCGCTAAGACGGAAAGCGGAAAGAAAGTCAACGGTAACAGAAAAATTGAAGGAAAGCCACTGCGAAAATGGAGGTGGATACTCGGGATCTTTCCTGTCCATGGTCTTCGTGGAAAATAAAACAACTAGGTTCCTGATATCCGAACCGACGAAACTAAAAAGCGCAGCGGCTAACACTCAAGACTACCAGGGAAGCCGAATCCCGGTAAGTTTGCATGGGCCAATCAAAGTCTCGTACAAACAGCATGTCGGGTAACTTACGTTGACCATAGTCAACCGAGATAGGCCGAGCCTCCTGGGCATCGGAATGGTTCGCGCCTTTGGGCATCGGGATGACCGGGATAGACCGAGTGAGCACAAACGACTGGGAGGAGACCTAATCCGGGAATTCCAAGACGTGTTTCGACGGCTCAATTGGCAGTACCGGGAATACCCTATTTCTTTTCAGTCTTAGACCACAGGTAGGCTCCCTAAAAGACTAAAAGCCAGGCGAGTTCCGTTTGCTTAAAAGCAAAGATTGAGGAACAGATAAATAAACTAGTAGCTCAAGGGGGTGCTAAGAGCCCTGTGGCATGCCAATGGGAAATGCCGATAGTCACACCTATTAAGCCTGAATGGGTCAATCCGAATCTGTGGTGCTACAAGGCGACGCCTCGAACCACAGCATCTAACCAGAGCGCATACCCGGTGCCAGTAGTCCAGCATTTGGCCTACCATCCCTGGGGGGAGGAAAATTTTTTTGGCCAAACTCGAACTGGCACACAGCATACCAACAAACTCCCCAGTAGACCCCGAAACAGCGGAGGCACCAGACTATAGTTTACAACACAAAGGGGCATTCAGAATGCCAAGAGACTCCAATTTGGAGTTCAGTGTGGCACCAGGCGTTTTTCAAAGCCTCATGGAACGCCCTGCCTAAACGGCAATACAGGGAGTCGTAGCCGTACTCGACGACGTCCTAATCTCAGCAAAAAAGAAAACCAACTTAAAACAAGACACTTAAAAAGGTACTAACTAAATTCAGGAAGCTGACCCTAAAGTAAAAAAGAAAAAGTGCTGTCCTGAGCTAAAAAAAGCGTCGAATTTCTGGGCTATTTAATAGACCGAGGAGGGTATAACACCCACCAGAAAGAAAACCAAAGCCATAAATAACGCACCAGAACAAAGAACAAAAGCGAGTTACAAGCATTATTGGGTCTAATAAATTTTTATAATGTTTTCCTACCTAATAAGGCCACAATAGCAGAACGGCTACAACCGGTTAACTGGACAAAAAAAGCAATTTGGACTTGGGGGCAACAAAGAAAAAAAAAAGCCTTTCAACAAATTAAAAAGACTGCTAACTTCAAACACGCGTTCTCATCGGCAATTTAGCGACAACGCTACCATTAGAGTGACCTGCGACGCCGTCACCGGTTTGGAGTCGGAGCCTCCTGAGCACACCAACTTCCGGACGAAGAGAGGCGCACCGTCGCGTACTACCTCAAAAACTCTGTCAAAAGCCAAGCGGAAACTACAGCCAACTGGACAGAGAAGCCTCAGCAATTGTCGCGTGGGTGTAAAGCGTTTTCAATGAATACCTGTAGGGCGGGTTTTTCAAAATGTCAGCAGACCACAACGCTACTGGAAATTTTGTTGGGAACAAGCCCAACACCGAAACATTCCTGTCCCCAAGAATGACAGGTGGTCGGAGTTCCCTAAGCAGCCTATTCATACACCACTAATACACCGGCCGGGAGAGAACAAATTTCCCATGCGGACCGCTTTGAGCAGAGCACACTGCCAGCAACGGAAGAAGACCCGGGCACCAACTGATGACTGCCCTACAAGATAGAGACCGTGCCCCGATCTACCCATCTCCGCGAATGATGTCGCCAGAGCCATGCACGGCAAAAGACCCACTGACTGCCCCGCGAATACTTAACCTGGGTACGGTAAGAGGCTGGCCGGAAAATCAAAAAACCACAGACTTTAAAAACCTTCGACCAGACAAAACTCTCTATAGAGAAGGGCATGCCTACTGTGGGTGAGGGGTAGTTATCCCAAAGCAAATTGCAAAACAAGTTCTGGAGCATGCTGCATGAGGGACACCCTGGGAATTGTTAAAAATGAAAAAGCCTTGCAAGGAGCTATGTCTGGTGGCGGGGCATTGACAAGGAGCATTGAATATGGGTCACCTCGTGCAACAAATGCCAAGAGAGCAGACCATCTCCTCCAAAAACAACCTATAAGGGACGGGAAATTCCAAAGGGCCCCCTGGTCGGGCTCCATAAATCGATTTTCGCGGGCTACCAAGGGACACACACGTATTCTGATTTGATCGTGGAACCGCATACTCTAATTGGCTAGAAGTAAAATTATGCCAATCAACGACAACAAAATGTAAATAAGGGAACTAGACAAACTTTTTTGCAACCCACGGCTACCCAGACGTACTAGTGTCCGATAAACGGACCCATAACCAGCCTACTATTCGAACAATACCTAGGCCTCCCTGGGTATAAGAATCCTCACAGCGCCGGCCCGCATCCGGCGGCAAACGGTAAGGGCTTGAAAGAATGGTCAAGGTTAAGCCAAGGAGGGTTTGGAAGGATGGACACTGGGGACGTCCCAAAGCAAAATAAATCAGGCTACTCACGCCCGCAACATATAACACCAAGTACCCACAACCAACAAACCCATCAGAACTACTGATTGCTGAGTGTTCGTAGAATAAGTCGTTTTGTCCTTAGATAGGTTACGCGGGGAATCGTGGTGTGTGCTTGGAGGAGGAAGTATAGGCAGAGAAAAATAGATCGCAGCTAGATCGGCTACATCCAAATTTCACACGCAGAAACCCCGCCTGGACTCCTCTACACAATTCAGGAGTTTCAAAATTGGCGATTTGGTTGTATGCGAAAAATTTTAGCGGGAAGACCCATTATGGGTACCAGGGACAAGTCACAGACTAACAGGCCCCAAATCATACCCGATTAACGGTAAGACGATGGCAGGGAGTGGAAGCGGCACATTGACCAGCTCCGATCCCGAAATTTAGAAAAGGAACGAATAAAACAGCAACCAAACAAATCACAGAAAACGACTGAATTTTCAAACCCAAAAGAGGGGGGGGAAACACGAAAAATAATAAAGAACCATTTAAAAATAATGCCGAAAAACAACCATCAAAGAGGCAAAATGGAGACTGATAGGTTTGGAGAAAGTTGCGAGAAGAATCCAACCGAAGGAGGCCAGCCAAGCCCCGGCTCAACACTGCCGGGAAATGGGAGGGAGCGGCGCAAGCCGCCGGCCCAAGAACTCAGGCGGCGGCATGATGAAGGCCTCAAACCCTTCCGACGCGTTCAAGAAGAGAAGCAAGAGGAAACAGCAGCACCATCCGCACGTCGAAGACACGCAACACAATGACCGCGCAGGTCCAGTCGAGTAGAAGAAGCCCCGCCTACTTACGAGACTAACGTCAGTGTAAGGACCAAACTTAAGAGGGGAGGGGTGTTCGTATGCAATGAACCGGCTTACTTAAAAATAATACATTCTGAATTGGATAACTTAGAACGAAAAGGGATTGGTTCCTTTTGAACCAATCCCTGCAGCCGCGGGAAGGGGCAAAATCAAACAATTGTCATTGGCTGCAAGCCGGCCCGGGAAAAATGTATAAAAAGACCGGCGCGGCTTGAGCCAATGTTCCTGTTCCTACATCCTGGCTTAAAATAAAGACTGCTGTTGGAACCCGGTCTACCTCGTGTTTTTCCGGACAAAACAATATGTGTGACCGGCCTTTGTTGGACAGCCTATAACTCTTCTCACAACAATAGTTTTGTAAAATCAAGGGCAGATAACAATTCAGGTATATGTAAATCATATTTGCACATTATTCCTACTCTCAGCCAGTATTTTGTCTGTGGATGTACATAAGGTATGTCTTGGCTTTAAAAACATATGAAACTTTTGCATAAGCAGGACGCAAACCAGGTAAGTGAGAATGTTGTGCTTTTAAAACTAAATGAGAAATCGGAAGAGGATTTATTGGTGAGATTTCACTCATTTAGCAAAACTGATTGCTTGTTGGAACATATGGTGGAAAAACAGCCGATATGCCACCCATTTATAAAGCAAGCTTCTTTCTTGAATCTCAGTTGTCTATATACTGGAGTACTTCTCTGGCTTTAGGATGAGGTTCCATGTGGGGCTAGATATCCCTGAAGGAGCAGAGATGGTATTGCAGCCCAGTTGAGCAGTCAGGCAGTGAGTTCTGGCCTCTGTGGAATATAAAATAAGATCAAGAAAACGATTGATGGCAGAGAGACACAGCTGTCAATGCTTTCATTATTTATCAGAAAGATTTAAGGTAGAATTTATAGTATTGAACATTGGAAGACATTGGAGATTTTGAAACAGAATCAAGTTCAAATGATAAATATTTTGTTGTTAAAGTGTATAACCATATATTGAAATTTGAAACAGAAGAGGAATAAGATAATGAACAATAAAGAGGGTCACATTTTTTGGTTGTTATGTAAAGATGGAACAATGGGAAAATGTTGAAAGAATTGAAATTTATATATTTTTGATATATGATACCACAAAAATTATTTTGAATATATAAAGATATTTTAAATTTATGTTGGAAATATCAACAACAAAGGTCATTTCATCATGTTTGATTAATGTGCACGAAAACTATTAATTTGGGTTTCAAATACATATATTAACATTCAACTGAAACCAGAACGTTTCCTCTTGTGACTAATGGATATGAAGTTTGGAAAAGGTCATTAAATATTGTTTTATAAATGATAACTGCAGTGATATTATTGTACGCACAAAAAAATGGAAAAATTTTACAATACCTATGATGAGGAACGGTTGGTAAAAATAAAATAGCCAAACTGAAAAATGAAATAGCCAAGCATAGAAATAGCCAAACTGACTTATTTGATTAGAGAAAAGACAATATCTACCATTTATTGGTGACTGGAAACCCCTCATGCACTTTTTGCATAAAATGTAGAAAAAATGTACTTATGACTATAGTTTTGAAGATTAGATAGGAAAAAATTAAAAGGGAGAGAGAAGCCAATTCATAATTGTACTTATAACTGCAAGTCACTTTACATCTTTTTTCTTCCTTTTCTATTTTTCTGCTACTGTTTCTCTTTTTGCAATTTTAGTTTTTCCTTTTTCCATTTTCCCTTTTCTTTTTCATTCTAGTTTGTTTTTGTTTTAGTCTTAGTCATCCCTTTAAAATTTTCAATAAAATTATATATTTATAAAGGAATGCTTCTGATTACAAGTGTTAAAAGATAATAAAAATATATTCTTCATGGGAGATAATTTATTGCCACTGATATACTTTATCTACTTCAATAAATCTTGCAGTGACAATATGTATGCATATATTTATTGATTAGATTTATCTTGACTTTCCTCCAGGAACTCTAGGTGGCAGACACTCTCTCTCTCTCCTCCAATGTTTTCCTTCTCAATAACTCGTAAGGAAAAATGGATTGAGAGAATGATTGGTTTGAGTTTTCATAGCTTGAAATAGATCTCCTCAGGTCAGTGTCTTAACCACCACACTATTGGCTTCTCCTGCAAATTCTGTAATGCAATAGGAAGAGCAGTGCTTCAAAAATAATGTGTAAAGTTCTCATCATGAGTAAATATGTTGCTCCAGGGAGTTTTCTAACTGCACAACAAGGGGAGGATTTATACTGATCTATAATTGCATATTATGATCTGGCAGATGTATTGCCTACAGGATGTTTTTTCAGCAGTGCTATAAAATGAGTTTTGGAATTATATATACATGTAAGCAAAGTTGCTTCTCTTGCCACAGGGGAAAGGAGGCTAGTACCAGTGAGAAGACATAAATATGATCTTTCTCTCATCACTTTTATCACAGATTTGTACAGCTATGAATGATTAAGAATGTTTAAATTCATTTTTTGCAATGAAAGGAGATGAATTATTTTCTGAATACACCCCCCCCTAAAAAAAAAACAAGTTTTGTGTACCTATAAAATTAAACACAATTATTAATCATTTCTAACTATAAGAAGGCTTCTTTGGAAACTTGGTGAATGATCATGCTTATCCCAATTTTATGAAGAAAAGTACATATTTTAAACAATAAACTTCCTCCTCAGAATTTTACCATATTTTCCTTTACAGTAACTTTTCTCTCTGTAGCAGATTTATTTGTTTATTTATTGATATATTCCCTCCAGAATCCAAAGACTTTTTAGTGGTTTACCGTTATAAAAGCATAAAAGAATACAGATAAAAACAAAATTGATTCAACCAATTGCAACATTGCCACAATCATCAGGCAATGCCAATCAACAAGAAAACTTCAGTTTTTAAAGAGCTTTTGGAATAGCTACCTTTTGAAATAGAGTCATAATAGTCATCAGTGACATTTCTGGGGGAAGCCAGTTTCATAAGGTGGGAACAACCACTGAAAACATCTTCTCCTGGCAGCATGCCAACCTTCTCTTTATGGACTGGAGAATACATCTCTCTATGGATATGATTAATTCTATTTGGGTGGCTTGGTTCTATTATCATGTTCTATTACCTTTAAAGATCAAACATAGAAATAATTCAGTTGAGACAGTTGATTCAGTTGACCTATCAACAGTTGAGAAATAATTGTTGGCCTATCAACATATAGTACAATATTCGTAGTGGTTGCAGCTTCTGAGTAATCTTCAAAGGTACCATGTAGTGAACATTACTACCATCAGCAATAATAATAATGACATGATTTCCCATTGCCAGTTTCATCTATCCCCATAAGGCTACAAGTGGTACACCAGCAATAGCTGGGTGAAGAGCCTCATTGGCATGATTTTCCTTTGCTCATTCAGCAGTAGCTGTGAGTCCCCAAGGAGGCCTCAATCAGTAGTCAGGTCCCTCAAGAGTCTAGATGACATCTCGGCAACAGAGGCAAAAGAGAACTAGATGATCCCTCAACAAATAACAAGAGAATTTGTTTGGATTCTTCATCGGGTTATTTCTCATAAGTAGACTCTCACAGAGTTTAAGCATCAAATCATCAAAAAGCATTTTTAACTCAGCCTGAGGTGGTGGTATATAACCGAGAATCTTCAGATTATTGGTAATATTTTAATCCCTAACAGGCACTTCAGAAAGAAATCATGCTTGATACCATCTAAAGTTACTGAGAGGTAAAGCAGGACCTGGAGGTTAAAAGTTAAAAGGTAAAGATTTCCCCTGTTCATTCATGTCTAACTCTAGGGTGTGGTCATCTCCTTTTCCAATGTTGTCCGAAGACATTTCTGTGGTTATGTGGCCAGCATGACTATACCCCAATGTGCACAGAATGCTATTACCTTTCCAGTTTTGGAAGTGTTGCCTACTTATCTATTTGCATTTGCGTACTTTCAACAACTAGGTTGGGAGAAGCTGAGGCAAGAATGGGAGCTCACTCTATCATATAGTGCTTGGGCCTCAAACTACCAAACTTCCAGTCAACAAACCCATTATCTTAATCTCTAGGGAGCCATACCCCTTTTCTTATAGATTAGATTTTATATTTCATGAAACGGTCATCCCCATTTCTGCTCAGTAAATCTATTGTTTCTTGTAACATATTTTTGTATAGTTTAAATCCTTAGTACAGTTTCTGAAGCATTCTTTAGCTTTCTTTCTTCATAAGTTGTTTTAAATTTATATTCTTATTAAATTCTATCTTACTCCAGCCATTCTAGATAAGATATAAAGTCTGTTGGGAGCAAGTAATTTTATTTGAAAGAAAATGAAAATTGTTTGCTGCTGCTGCCTTCTAGCAAGATTTTACAATTTCCTAGTCTAGACTACAACTCTGCATTTTCTGGATTGCTCCCAACCCAACTAAAAATCAACCCTCATTATTGACATTTTTCATCAAACTGGACTAGTTGTGACTGGTATATCAGAACATTCAAACCTGTTAACTCTTACAGTGTCAAAGCTGAAATGGTTGAAAATTTTATAGAAAAGAAACATATCCTCTTAAGGAACTATATGAAAGAATGAAAATGTTAAACTATTTTGCATTTAAAATATATATAAAATGCCTTCCACTTATAATTATGTAATTGACAATATTGAGTCTCTTCATACCAGGAGAGTCAAATGATCACCTTGAATTCTCAGTGTGATGCCAATATATGTCATTGCACATAACAATGTCCTTTTGGTATTTGCAGGCTCCATGCCCAGATGAATTTTATCTTTTAAATACTTGTAACAAAAAAAAAATATAAATCCCTCTGTAGTACAAATAACAGCCTGTCCATTATTTCTATTCAGACAACATTCTTAGAAAATTAGGCAGAGGATATATGCAGTACAATGTTTTTTATAGAACTGTATTTATTTCTCCAAAAATTAAAATAAGTTGAAGTTACAGATAGGGGGATATGGGGAGAGGTGGTAGATGAAAATACTGGTGAGCAGCAGGGGTGGGATTCTACCATTTTGCACCTATTCACTAGAACTGGTTGTTAACATTCTAAGCAGTTTGGAGAACCAGTTGTTAGAAGAAATTACTGGCCTAATCCTGTAAAGAAGGCAGGAAGGAAACATTCTGGTGTTGCTTACTGAAACTGCCTCATCGTTAACCCTTATTACATTCTTATCTCAGGAATGTCTCTGGAGTTTTTGCCCCTCCTTTGCTAGTACTTTGCTTCTGTGGAGTGACCATTCAAAGTTACAATGGCACTGAAAAAAGTGACTTATGACCATTTTTCACAATTACAACTGTTGTAGTATCCCACAGTCATGAGAGGCCAGGTGAGGAGATGCGTGCCTCAATGTGAATGATATTGAGTTGGCCACACCCAGCCAATAGCATGACCACTAAGCCATGTCCACCCAGTCACATGACCACCAAACCACACCCACCAACTAAGCCACAGCCACAGAACTGGTTGTTAAAAAAATTGAATCCCAACCTTGGTGAGCAGGCTCAAAAGTTTGAGCAACTTGGTAATCATTTTGAGAAAGTCTATATAACATCTTCTCAAAATTCCAAATATGTCCACTAGCCCAGGGGTGGTCAATCTTCAGTCTGTGGACCAGCACCAGTCCACAGCATGTCAGCAACCAGGCTGGGCAAACAAGAGAACCTCCTTCTGCGGGATGCAGGCAGCATGCAAACCTATGCCCTCTGCAGAAAAACCTCTCTCCAAGGAATCAGTTCCTGGTTTCAAAAAGGTTGGGAACTGCTATGCTAGCCCTTATGGGAATCATGCATTTTAAATTAATATGCTATATTTCCTTGACAGAAACCATGAAGATCTTATTGGAGAAAGTCAACAGGAAGCTAGAAATCCAGTTCTTTAGAATCCACCTTGTGCCAAACATCTTATGGATAAGCTCTTTTAGACTTTTTCTTTATCACTGGTACAATTTTGGCAGCTTTTTTCTGAACAGGAGATCTGTTTTTAAAATATAAATATTTTTTAAATATAAATATCAGTTATCATCACATACAGCATAGTCCATTTTGCTGCTTAAGCAGCTGGGTTCTTTTTTCTTTGCCAATGAAGTAGCATGATTTTCTTGGATATTCAGATGGGAGACAAAAAACATCTAAATATGGATCTGAATTGCTACAATTTCCAATTAACAAGTACATGCATTTTTTTTTAAAGAGGAAGAATTTAAGAAGAGGAAGATGATGCAGAGTTAAAGAAGTTTGTTTAAAGGCATGGATGTATAAAAAAGTCTTCACCACATAACCCAAAGGAAGTTTATTCCATATTTCACTATTTAAATCCTGACAGGAGTGTTCATTAACTTTATTGATTTTGTAAGCGATACCAGTGGGCATTAGAATTACTGATGGAAATAACTCTTGCTAGTAAGGTTGAAATGAGAGAGAATAAAATTAAATCTAATTCAGGAGTGAAACTAAACATAATTTGTGGAAATGATGGCTAGAGATATTGTGCCTGGATGAAGGAAATCAACAATTAAACCTAAAAGAATACAATTTATATCCTATTGGACATGGAAATGATTAAAGTTTGGATGCTATTTGAAGTCCTCCAGAGTTTAGGAAGAATAACTTTCACCAGCTAATCAAAAATGAAGATATGACCTGGCTAAAGTAGCAAAATGAAGTTGACTGTTTGTATTCCTGGAAAGAAAAGTGAATAACCAGACTATTTATACTGTCCACTTCAGTGAAGAATTGTCAACACATACACCTTGCAATGAGTGAGATACAAAGGACTTAGATTAACTATTTCAAAGGTCAGTGTATTTTCTCTTTAGGGAAAATAAAACTGGCTACTTGTTCTTTTAAAACAGAGGAAAGCTAAGATTGTTGTGACTTTAAATAATATTGCTTGCATGTTCTTTAACTATCTGTGGAATTTAAAACCAACCCATTTTTCATTTCGAAAGTTAACTCAGAATCTCCGAGTATAATCAATAAATGCAAATACATTTTTTCCTCTTGGGGAGGCCACACTGTTTGTCTTGATATTTCAGAAGTATAAAAGATCTTTTTTTCTTTTCAGGTTATTAAAGATATGATCAAAGTTTTATCAAGTGTTCTATTTTTAAAGAAACAAAATGTTTTTGTTTGACATTTAGTGAACAAGGGAATGGAACTATTTGTCTGATAATGGAGTGAGAAAAGAGAACTGCTAAATCAGTTAATAGATTATTCTAGTCTACTCTAACTAAGGGCCATACAGTAGCTTCCACCAGCAGACTTAATAACACATGGAATGGCAGAAACTATCCATGGCTTTATCTTTGTAGCTGGGGCTATTATTATTAGGAGTCCCTTTTAGAATTTTTAAATTTCTGTGGAACACATATTTTGAAAGCATAGGCTCCCATCCTCAGAAAGATAATTACCTGATTTTATTACCTGTTAAAATAAATTTGCATCATAATTTGCATTAAGGCAATTATGAAAGAAAGCACATTTCCCAGGGGGGAGAAATGAATGTCCTCCTGCTTTCTGAGCACTCTTTCAAGAGTCTGCTAAAGCAAAAAAAAATCTAGTTGATGGGAAAACGCAGAAACAGAAGGAAAATATTTATTAAAAGTAAACTCTTAATAAGAGTCATAAAGGGAACAAGGTATGATTCAGAGGCAAGGCAAAACAAAAATCAATAGCTTTGTTCAAATGTAGAAAATTTATAATTCAGAAGAAGGTACTTCCAGAAACTGAGATCCTTTTAATTAGACTAGAAATACAGGAGCTTCAATTTAAAATGTCTTCTTGAGGCACAAGTTGGTAGAATAAGCATTACACCCCCTTTTCAGCAATACCTTTTGATTCAGGTCATAAAATCTCTATGATGCACAGCAGTTATTCCACAAAGCAATGAGCAAAGAGTTTTACATCTAACTAAAAATTAGCCATTAGAGGGAAAAAACTATCATCTTAGATCTTATTATAATAAGGTTTATTTCTAGTGCCAGTATTTAAATTGATCTAGCATTTAGGGGGAAATAAATAAATAAATGATGCCTCAAGAATGTAATAATTTGGGAAAACATGAATGAGCAGAGTCAAATGTTTTTATGAATTTTACACAGATAGTAGAATATTTAGTGTTAAAGATATTGACCACATTGCTAATTGAATATGATAAATATTACAAGCATTGTACTTTACATGCTTTTGTCTAAGACCCCAGACCTGTTTTGTTAAGTCTGGTACCATGGACAAGCAAGAAGCAATTATCTTTGGGTGTTTTCACTCAAAGGATGATCAATTTCCTTTTCTTGCATAAGTCAAGATTTTTACCAAGCTTAATTCTGTGAACTTTGAAAGAAGAAAACTTGAATCCTGAAAGTAATGTAATTGCTTGTCCTTTGGATGAAAACACTCAAACCAAGACAGGTTTATGGACCAAAGGAACTAAAATTTAAGTAAAGTCCCTGTAGGTAGACATTCCGTTAGCTCAGGGATGGGATTCAAATTTCTTAACAACCTTGTCTGTGAGTGTGGCCTAATTTGTAGGTGTGGCTTGGTGGTCATGTGACTGGGTGGGTATGGCTTGCTGACTGGGCATGGCTAGATGGTCATGTGAGCGGTGGGTATAGCTAGGTGGCCATGTGACAAGGGTGGCGTAGCTACTGTAGGTGGCCATGTGACTGGCAAACCAAATATAAGTGGTCCTTGCTTAATGGTCAGTTGCTTAGCAAGTGTTCTAATTTACGACTGACCTCCCCAGAGCTACTTGACCTGTTTTTGGTGTTTTGATAGCCATATATACACACACACACTCATGACCAGTTACAACATCCCATACAGTCTTGTGACTGAGGTTTTCTATGTTTTTTGCCAGTTTCCAAAAATTCCTTTTGGTTTCCAATTAAAAATGCCCATTGGGGAAAATGGACTTGTTTAACAACCAGTGTTTGCTTAATGACCACAAGATTTACTTAATGACCATGGTGTTTGCCTAACCCAGGGGACTGCAAGCTTAAACACTCAAAGAGCCATTTTTCTATTTTCTTTTTAAACAGGTATCTGTCTTTTTCTTTCTTTCTTTCTTTCTTTTTTTCTTTCTTTCTTACTTCCTTCCTCTCTTTTTCATCTCTCTCATCTCTTTCTTTCTTTCTTTCTTTCTTTCTTTCTTTCTTTCTTTCTTTCTTTCTTTCTTTCTTTCTTTCTTCCTCTGTTTCTCATTTCTCTTTCTCTCTCTCATTTATAACTGCTAAGATTGGAAGCTGTTTTTTTATAATCCTATTTCTTTGCAGTTTTTTTCACACACATTTGTGTATATGTATCCAATACTCTTTCTTCCTTTTCACTATGTATTCAAAACGGGCAATGATTTTGTGTGTGTGTGTGTGTGTGTGTGTAGCATATGTATATCTGTGTTATGTATTTGTATGGCTATGTATGTATATATATATATGTTTTCTTAAGTTTTCGCGGGTACTTACATGTATGCTGTTCAGCTTTGTTCGGGTGTTTTCCCATGTCCTTGTAGCTGTGCTTTTAAAGTTGTAGCAATGTTTCGGCAGATCTCATCTGCCATCATCAGGCTTCTGATAATACAGAAGCCTGATGATGGCAGATGAGATTCTGCCGAATCTCATCTATACACACATATATATCACTTTTAATGTGTGCCAGTGCACTTACAGTAAAAAAAATGACAATAAAAGTTATCTTATCGAATCTTCCTTGTTTCCTTCCCAACCCCATTCCTCCCCACACCCTATTTTGTGTTGGCTTCTCAGCCAAGTACTTACCAGGTCTGATACTGTTTAGCTTTCTAAAATCAGCCTATTGAAATAAATACCAAACAAAACTGTCCAATAGTTTACCTACCATCACTATCTTGCACCTGGTTTCAATGTAAACAGCCAATCTGCAGTATTACTAAATTTTCTAGGCATCTGCTGCATGTTACTCTCTTCCTTGAAAATCTAGTCCAGAGGTCCCTAAACTTGGCAACCTTAAGACTTGTGGACTTCAACTCCCAGAATTCTCCAGCCAGCAAAGCTGACTGAAGAATTCTGAAAATTGAAGTCCACAAGTCTTAAAGTTGCCAAGTTTGGGGACCGCTGATCTAGTCTTAGCTGGGCAAAACAGTCTGGAGTCATTGGCAAGAGCAGCTCTGAGCAGAGAAAAGTTGTGCGTCTCCCTATATTCCCTTCTCTGAGAGCAGCCTCGTTCCCTCCTCCTCATTTGTGAAGCACGCTAAGTTTAAAGGTACTGCAAGAAGGCTGCTCGCAGAGAGGAATATGGGGAGACACACAAGATGGCTGCTCTCTCTCTCTCTCTCACCTCCACTCTTGATCTGAAACATAAACATTGTTTTTTCTGTGAAATATTGGGATAAGATTAGGTCTGGAGAGCTAAAGTGCACTGAAGAGAGATGATTACTGTTCCGCCTGGAAAAGAAGCGTGTGAGACCGGGTTCCAAATAACAACTCTTTATTCGGTAAACAGCAACAGTAACGGAACATTGGCTCAAGCCGCGGCAGCCCTTTATATAGAACCTTGCCTGCCGGCTTGTAGCCAATGACACTGATTTAATTTTGCCACCTTTGAGCGGCTTCTTGGATTGGTTCCTAATGAACCAATCCACTATTGGCCTTTTTGGCCAATCAGAATTGACTACTTGGAACCTTCCAAGTTATATAGAACAACCTTCCCCCTTTAGTTCAGTCCTACATGAGTGACATAGTCATGCAGGTAGGTGGGGCTTTTTCTGGTCCTAGTTGACCTGCGTGGCTCATTCTCGCCTAGGACTTCAAGAGCTTCGGTCAGAATCGCTGTCCCTCTGGCTTTTCTCCGTGGAACCACCTGGAAGGGTGAGTCAGCACTGCCGCTCCCGCCTGAATTTCTCAGGCTGGTCGAAGTCGTTCTGCCACTCCCTCCCGGTTCAACCGGGCTGGTTGAGCCGGCCTGGCTGGCACCTTCCAGGTCGGCTTCCCTTTC
>BHFT01019231.1:0-47741 GCA_004320025.1 Laticauda laticaudata
ATCTGTTATCTGTAATAACAAAACATTTACACTTTAGGTTAATTAGAACTTGAGATTTTGCTGCATGTGACCAAAAGCCCTCATCATGATTGACTTTTATCAGTCCTTTAAAATACCCATCTGTAAAGATATATATTCACTTCTAAAAATCTTTTAAAAGCGTGTTTCCTTTACAATTGGTTTGGATATAATGAAATTTATAGTACTGGTAGCCTTTGGAATAGGGAAATTTCTATAAAATTTCCAACATCTGGATTGAAGACACTTGAAACTTTAGGGCACTGGCTCCTCACCCATGATGGGATGTGCCAATGCAGTGCAGTGACACCAGCCCTGCCAACTCTCACGGTTCTGCCATGAGTCTCACGATTTTTTGGCATGTCTCACGACAAGGCTCCTCCATCTCACGCCAAATTTAAAACGCTTTTTTTTTCCAAATTTGGGGGTCTTATGCGCTTATACGTGCATAAATCCTATTCTCACACAAACGACATGACGCCACTTCTCAGATCACGCAATATCGATATTACCATACAGTCATATGTACATACAGCACATTTCTTTTCACTCTGGGCGCCTCCATTTTGCTTTTTCTACCACCGGATATAACACACTCTGATTGGTTAGTTATTCACATGACCGTGAATCTCACTATTTTTTATAGAATCTCCAGATTTTTTTTCATGGGTGTCCAGATTTTCCTTTATCAGGGGTTGGCAGGTCTGTGACACTAAAAAACAATCCTATTATCATCCTTATGATGAGACAATGAACTTGGTCTCAATAGCAAAGTTTTAGTGCCTGCAGCAAAAGATGGGATCAAAACCTGTTCTTTCTATGTAATACTAAATAAGTTGACATTTGTAATTTGCTTCAGTGTTAACAATGAGATGGAATCATCTATTGTGCCAAGAGCAGCCAGATATGTATAAAGACCTCAAATCAGACTGAGTGCAACTCTGTCTCCCAGTCAAAGATTTTAGGACTAAATACTAAAAGCACTCCCACCTGAGGTATTCTACTTGATATCAGCCCTTACTGGCCGAATACTGGCCTTCCATTTTATGCCTGTCGTGTGATTTAGGGATTAGGGCACTGGGCAAGCAGCAAAGGTGTACAACTTTTAATCCACATACCAAATTCATTTGTATTTTGTATGGTTTGAACAAATATATAGTATGCATCCTCAGTTGCCCCTACTGGGGAATACAGTACCAGCTGTTAAACTATGAGACACAGTTTGGATGCTAAAATTGTGTAGACATGGATTATGTTGCTCCTGTTTTTAAGATTAATAGAAAAACATCTTTTTTTCATAGACAGTTCTAAAACACCAGACTGCTATTCCCAACTTTTAAAGCAGCTGTCTTTAAATAAAAGCATCTCTGAAAGTGATATATTAACTTACGAGCATATTCAAAATTTTCATTGATATATTGCATATCTAGGCTCCGTTGAGCCAACAGGATATGAAGACTGAATTGTATGTTTTTATAAGACAATTTTCCATGATCCTTCTCCCTCCTTCCAACTTTTTGCTGAATCTTGATGTGGGAGATCCCTTGATTTCAGAGAGATCATTTTAAATTCTGATTAAATTCTCCAGGCCTGCATATACTAGAGAAAGAAAACGAACATACTAAGTAATAATTTTATACAGTCGCCCAAGTAAATGGTACAGTCTGCCCAAAACACTGATCCTATGCCAGGTGGCATCCTCGACCTCATCTATAAAAGAAAAGTTGGATAGAGGTGAAAATCTAAAGGTGACCATATGAAAACAGCTTCTTCAAGAGAGTGCATAACTACATCCTTTAAGGCAGGGAACATCACATCCTTCCTCAAAAAAGCATTCAGCTCCAAGTGTTCCACATACACACATATATACACACTGAGGCCCAAAGAGCCAGGAAGTGTATGAATCTAGTCTGCAGGTGGTGGAATTGTATTCATCAGCTTATTTCACATATTCAAAAGAAGTTCACATTGAAATACAAGATACCTCAGTCGGGTTTCTGTTCTTTGCCCAATTGGTAACCAACTAGTTTTATTTCATCCACCAAAAGCTCTGCAAATTCCTGTGGCGTTTTACCTCACCCTTTATTTCCCTAAAAGATTCCAGGCCAATATGAAGAGAACTGAAGGGCAGGAAGACACAAACACAATAAGCAAAGAGAATTGATGTTTTGCCTCTCTTAGCACTATTGAGTGCAATCTTTCTTTATTGCATGAGTAAATGAGTAAATGAAATCTCAGCCTTAACTACCGGTAAATTTCAATGGATTTGTTCCAACTATAGAAAAAGAACATATGTAAAAAAAGTTTGCTTATTTATTAAGGGCACAATCTAGTCCCACCTAGGACTTTCATTACCTCTGTTTTCTCTGTTTCTTCTTATGAGAAAATTCCAACATTATGGCCATTACAGGAAATGGGAGGTCTGCTTAGATTTTTAAGATTCTGATCCACTCCTCTTTCTCAATCTGCATGAAGCAAGTTACTCCTGAATGAACAGGAACATGGGACTTCATACACAGTCCATTCATTACCTGGCTGTAAATAGGGGTAGAAAACTCTGCAAATCGCTCTATTACTACTTTTCCTAAAGAACACTTCATTATGGTCTGTTTTAGCATTTGTTTTAAATTTGAGGAAAAAGGAACATAGTCCATATGAATACTAATATGCATTTTAGTGCTCATTTCTTCTAATATCCTCAATTTTGTATGCAAACTTTTTAAAATTGGATTTTCCAAAATATAATACATTTTGTGCATGCTTCTCTATAAAAATGTATTTTTCCCTTTTTTGAGATGCTAACCAAATTACAAAACTCTGACAAGAGTGTTGCCCTTTCCCTTCTGCTTCTCATATTCCTGAACCAACCATAATTCCTATTATTTTAACATACTGTATGGTGAAGGTCACAGCTTCTTCAGTTTTGCCTCAGAGAACATAAATACTTCCCCCCGGAAACAAAAAATTGCTGCATGGCTGGGAAATATTATAACAGGAGCGGGTTTTTTTAAGTTGCAGATTGATACTATATTCATACTTCCCAAATTATTGTAGGCATAAATATATTTATATTTACGAATATTTCTGCAATGTAAGCTATATATGTCTTCTATATTATTGATATGTTGGGAATCATGGACAAAGAATGGAATAGATGTCTACAAGATAAATGCCAGATGCCAGCCAAGATCTCCAGTGGTCCTATTATTAAAAGCAGTTTTGATTCTAAAGTGTTTCCTGTGGTCCCACTGGTGCACACATTTCCATTTTATTCACAGAAATTAACTCAGTGCTTCCATGAAAGTAGCTTTTGGCCCTAAACCAAAGGTTTACTCTCTGAATTTTCCTCAGCTGATTTACCAAGGATTGGATTTTTTCCTCCCTCTTTTCTTCTACATGCCTCTTTGGGGCAGGGTGTCAGGGAACGGCAGCTGTCTTTGGAACTAAGAATCAGAATGCATGCTGACTTCATTAGCTTCACACTTCAGAGAGGCCAAATTTCTACATTCCCCTCCCTGGTCAGCACAATACACTTTCCATGTCATTGTCCAGCTCTTCCTTGGTAACTTGTTAAACACTCGTGTTCCCACAAAGGCACACATTTCTATTCTAAAGTAGACTAAACTGAAATCTAATTTAAAAAAAATAGGGAGTGATTCACTGAAAAAGGATCTGGCTGTGTCTGATCTGGATTTTTCACAGCCATATGTAGCTGTGGGAGGACACCAGAGACATTGGAAGAGCAGAGACCTGGTCAAATGTGCTAGTTCTTCACAGCTGTAGTTCAAAGGCAAAACTAGATGTAGGATAAAGATGATACACAGTGGATTGTGGTCTTTTTGGTGCTATTGCTTTTATGAGTATTTGGCTGTTTTGTCTTTTTTTCTGCTTTGGATATGACTTTTGTAAGAAAGTAAATGAGTTTTATTCATACCTCAGGCTGTGAAGTCAAGTTATTCTATGCTGTTTATATTCAACATATACTCCAAAAGATTTAAATCTACTTTGACTCAGACTATCAAGTCAGGTTTTGGTTAATATTATCATATTAATGTAATAGAAGCATGAACATTTTGATTATTTTTATATTCTAATTAAAATAATTTAAACTGAATTGTACAGTTATAAGCACTCAAAAATGATCTGGAAAAGTGTTTAAGGAATCCACAAATTAAAATTAATGCAACTTTTCAAGCACCTTTTTCTAAAAAATATTTTAAGAGCATGTGCAACCTTCCAGAACAGTGCAGTATAGTTGCAATTCTTCAACAGGTTTATCCTACCCTGAAACAGATGCTATGCCTTGTGCCTAAGACACCAGAGATATCATTGTCTCTTCTGTTTTGAAGAGTACAATTTAAGGCACTATTATACAATTGATAAAAGAAGAACATCATTTAATAGCTGCTTTGATATACGTAGATCATAACTATTCTGGAAACTCAAGCATTGTCTTTCTTTATAAAAAAGTGTAAAGAAATGAATGAGAGAAGGAAACAATAGAAAAAGGAGCAGGAAAAGAAAAAGGAAAAAAACAGTCAAGATGAAATAAGTTAAAAGAGAAAGGATGTACATTGTGAAATAAGGAGGCCTATTGTGCTGATAATTCCAAATTTTACATTTTTTTTAGTTTGACTTTCAATCTAAACTTTTATTAGAATGTAAAACTAAGAGAGTTCTATTCATTTGTCTGTTCTCTGGCATGAAATAATCTCATCCTATATCTTTACTTGCTTTTTTGTTGTTTGTTTGCTAAAAGGGAAATCCTTGCTATAGGAGAGCCTAGATTTCTGCTAGTCAAAGGGAAAATATTCCCGTTGGAACACTGGTGTGTTGGCTGAGATGAGAACATCTGACTGAAACAAAATGCTATTTTGGATAGCAGCCTCCTTCTTGATCATTTAGCAGTTATGCTTTCCAGAATAGATATACAAATGTTCTTTATATTTTCTTGGTGACTCACAGTTAGGAGCTTGACAACTGTAACATCCATGACATCCATGCATCTAAGACAGTAGGGCTATCATTTTTATCATCTTATGTCTCAAAAGCATTGGCCAATTTTATAATTGTACTTCAAGATCTATTTTAAAATACTGTTTCCTTAGCCTGAGACCATTCATCAAAACAATTGATAACTGATGAATAGATTACTGCCTCTAGACTTCACTTAACAGGAAAAAAAATAGCTTTAGAGAAGCTGAAAGCATTCTACCAAAACCAAATCATTGCCAAAGCTGTTGAGAATGATGCAGACAGACAAGTTAGATTGTGCTATGCCGTGGATTGAAGACCAACACTGGAGTCTATTCTGAATTCCACCCATGATGCGAATCTTTTTCTTACCCCCTTTTAAGGGATGGATTGTTTTTTGTTTTAATCCAGTCTTATCATAGTAATACCTTTTCCTTGGATTCAGAAGTATAAGAAAAAGAACTGAGGTAGCTGCCCCTGAAACAATCTGTATTGAATTTAATAATACTCTAAATTAATACATTTAGGAATATTAAACCAAAGCAGAATGATAATGGGACAATCCCATTTTATATGGGGTTGTCCCATTATCATTCTGTTTTGGTTTAATATTCCTAAATGTATTAATATTATATGATGCCTTCCATTGTTTTACATGTTACATTTGTGGGACAATGAAGTTGACAGCCAACCTTTTAAATAATTGTTTGAAATGTTCAATAAGCATGAAAAAATCTTGGTGAATCAATCTTAAGATCATAAGAAACAGGCTTAGCAATGTTTAACCATTGATTTTTTTGATATAGTTTATTCCAACTTTTCATTCCAAAGTCACTACTGATAACTTAACACCAGCCTTAACAGTACTTTTGAATTTTCTATTTCAAACAAATATTGTAGATTTGGAATTGTCCAGAAAATATTTCAGTATGACAGTAAATCAGAAGTTTTTAATACTGCTGTTTAATAGTGTCAGGACCAAATTTAAAATCAAGTTTTAATATACTGCCATTCCACTGTTTGAGACAATGTAAAATTATTTTGCAAGTTATTGATATCCATATTAACCTATGAATTACAATAATCCCCTAGAAATGTAAGTGAATTTTTCACACTGGGATAATTCCAAAGTGAAAATTTATCATGTGAACTTATTTATCAAAGGTATAAAGATTAAAAAATGTACTTTTGGTCCAAACATTATTTACCATTGGAAATACAATCAAATCTTGACTGAAAAAGAAAAAGCTTCTGCTATAGTTTCTAATTATTCCTGTAACAATTTTTGGATTCGTTCACTTGAATTATATAAAGAAATGGAAGTCAGAATGTATGCCCAACAATAAAGCTAAAAATTCAAAAAGCTAAACCCGAATATTATATAGTAATTATAATTAGGCAAAATCAAATCTAGGTCATACATCTCTTTACAAACCTATCAATCTGTTTAAACAGGGAGTCCTTTTAAGTACATATATTAATGTATTTTAATATATGTGCTTGCAGAATGAGCTTCCAGAGAGGCTACAGCCACTGATAATCTGGAGTGAGAAGGGGCTGAAAGGCAAGCTTTTTCTTTCCTGTACGCTTCAGGCTTTCCAGATCTGCACCATTACTCTTGATATCCAGAAAACCTGACCATTGAAAATTCTGGTTTTCCAGTGGGAATTTAGGAACAGAAATGTGAGCAGCTAGAGGTATTTGGGACATGTGATTATTTGTTGCGATGTCATATGATGCTATACTTTCTGTCTATAAAGTGGTATTATTGAAATTATTTCATGATATATATATATATATATATATATATGGCTTTGGTTGATTTCGTAGCTATGGTACTTTTGATACAATGTTTTCTATTTTTATGATTGTAACCTTCTTAGGAGTTGAAATGATTATGATGATATCAAAATATTTGCATTTATTTATTGCATCTTTCTATTGCCATCCACTACAATCCATATAGTAATAAAAACATTGCATCAGTATAATACAAAAATAACTCATTATAAAATCACAGGTTCATATTGAAATGAGAAAGATCCTCCATAATCCCAAATTATAATTATAACTAAATTATAATTTATTTGCCAAATTGTTACTAAATATTTTGTGGCAAAATCAATGAAATACAAGCTGTACAGTCTGGTACTGTTAGCTGTCTTTCAGTTCTTCATGTTTTTTTTATTTATGATTTCTGTTCAGCTGAGAACTCAGACAAAAACGTCATTGTAGGCAGAACATTAACACTAACCTTTTGAATTGCCTTTATTTGTATTTTATCTGAAAAGTTATGACAAATATTTCTTTGTTTTCCTTTTCTCAATTTGCTTTAATTGATAATTGTACCATAAATCCTGACTCTCTTCCATGAAAATTGCCACTGATGAGTTTTCCCTCTCTTTCCCTTCCTTCTTTTCTTCCCTTCCCCCTTCTCTTCAGTTAACAAATTACACCATATGTAATGTAAAACATACTAAGTTAGAAGCATGGCTCCTTCTTCTGAATCCTGGCATTCAGGAGAGTCACTGAAAGATATCATATGGTCTCCTGGCAAAAGTACAAAGTGGTTCTTGCTGTTTGATCTCTTGTCTTAAGTTTAAATGCAAAATCTGATAATTGAGTCAGGCAGGAGAAGAAACTGACTAATAAAGCTCTTTTCATTTCCTTTTCCTATATGTCCTTGTTTCATGTTTTTCTTTTTCTTTTTTATCTTTTCCTGCTTGGATGATCTTGATGAGCAGTAGTAAGTTCATAGTTAAAAGTTGAAAGTTTAACTTTGCTTTAAAAGCACTGTCTCTTTCTAAAATTCCTACTTTGCTCCTTTCATATGAGTGTTTTGGAGGGCTTCCATTCTATTATCATCATATTCTATTTTGTTTTTCTGAGTGGAAATAGAGGTTGGAAAAGCTTGTATTTAAATATTGGTTGAATCCTAATAATTCCCACAGACACAAAACAATCATCCTTGAAACAGTAGAAAAGCAAAGCATTTTTTACACAAAGGAAATAGTATTGTGGTTAGTGTGAGAAGTACATATTGACATTATTTATTTAGTGTCTGTTCAAGATGAAAATGGAAATGTGCTCTCCCTAACCCAGAACTTTTGACTTCATTGGTGGCTAATATAATTTAGTAATGAAAAGGTGTTAAACTAATACCAAGAGTCAGGACTTAAATTTGTATTTACCCATAAAGCTTAGTAAATACTTTTGGACCTGAACAAACTATTACAGAGCAATAATTTGAAGTTGTGAACATATAAAGAACCAATTGGAGGTAAAACAAGTTATAATTAAACAAATTATAAATACTTAATTTTGCAACCATATTGTCCAAAAAGAATTTCAGCAAAATCCTAGAGTGATTGCTGTTCTTGTCACACATTTTCAACCTAATTTCCCCATCCATAAAATAAATGTGGCCTGTCTTGTGTGTATGTGGATGAAAATGAATGAAAATATAAGATATCTAATTCACATTTCACCATGATAAAATATGGGGTCTGGTGTAACAAAATCAAATTTACAAAAGTAATATGGACATTTGAACAAGAAATGCTTGTTTAGGCTTTCTTTGATAACTCCAGAAATATGCTGTATTTTCATTGAACAAGCTCAACTGTAAACAATTAAATAAATACAAAAGATAGAACTTCAAAAGGCATATGAGATAAACAAAAACTGAATTATCCTTTTCAGACAAGGCAGATTCTTAACAGACCACAATTTTATACATATTGACTCAGAAGAATATCCTGTTAAGCTCATCGTGATTGCTTCCTTGGAAGCATATATAGTTAGACTTAGCTCCACTGATAGCGAGCAATGACTTTTAACAATAATCCATGTATTTTTCATGTGCTGGACCAAAAAAACAAAAGAAAAAGAAAAAAAATGACTATATGACCTTTTTCATCATCAACTTCATGATTTAAATGAGGTAATTCATAAATGTCCTAAAATATTGACAGACTTTTTCCCCTTGAGCTGTTATATTCAAATGTTTAATTAGAATACAATTTTCAAATATTCAGAAAAAGCATGAGTTAACTTAGAAAATGGAAGTGTGTGCCCCGGCTGACTGACAATACTATATACTCCATCTCTCATTTATTTAGTCTAAAAAAGCTCTTTAAAATATTGGCTGTGGTACTGATGTATATCATTCTGGGTGGCAACTGAAGGAGGCACATCATTTCTAGTGTGATTGTATGCTAAATAACATAGAAAAGGTCAACAAAGCAGCTTATTGTTGGGCAGAAGTAACTCAATGGTAGAAATAGAATTAACCATTAAAGTCCTTGGTGTGCTATACCAACATACAAGGAAATGTGTTGTGATTCCTGACTTATAAGAACAATCTGTTCTATTCCATTTTAAGTGCTTTATTATTGCTTAATGAACAGCACTCTTGAATATTAGTTGTACTTTTAGAAGCTCTAGAACCAACAACAATAAACTATTAATACTGTAAAAAGGATAAAAGTGACAAGGGAAGATATTCTCTAAACACCTATTTTCTATCTCTGATGGCTATTTTCCAGACAACTTGAAACAATATGTGGTTAACACCATATTGTAAAGGGTGAAATGTCAATAAACGTTTAATGTCCTTTCATATAAATCAGAGCTGAGGTAAAATTTAGCCTTAGTCATCCCCCCATCAGTTTAATTATAGCTGCAATTTATGTTGGAACTTCCACACATGTAACATTTTAGGCATTAAAATTAGGAAATAGCTAATGGCTTGCAGGCCATTGGAATTGGGCAGCCAGTAACAGTAAATAAATAAATTACATTCCTCTCAAAGGTAAATCATACATTTATTATGTCTTATGGTAAAAGGAAATTAGTTTAATTTCATGTGAAAATTGTTTAATAAAATATTTGAAAAAAAGAACAAAAATTGCCAGATCTCCTCTCTTGTGTATATAATGTACACTAATATAGAAGCATATTAAATATTAGGATTGTGCATACTTCAAAAATATGATGGAAGAAACCATATAAAGCTCATACATGGAGTCTTTTCCTCTGATTCATCAAGAAAATTTTACTTTTTGTATGAGCCTGAATAAAACATACCATTACTTTAAGAACTGCAATGACTTTAATTAGTAAGTTGTTTAAATTCAAAAAATATTTCTTTTCAGTAGTCAAATATAAAATCATGCTCTCACTTATTATAACCATAAAACTATAGAGTTTATTTATTTGATTGTGATATTGCTTGACTCAAGCCAGAATTATTATTCTGATATTTAAGTTTTGGAGTATATGGTCACCATTTCACCATGTTACCCAGTTTCATATCCCAATTAAAAATACATATATGAACTTAAGGATAGAAATTTATCCTTCTATATGTTTTATCGGAAAATGGGAGGATTGGACTAGCATTACCAATATCTGGAAATAAAAAAACCCAACAAACAGGACAACATTATATGACAATAGTTAGCATTTTCTTTACTTTAGATACAGTATTCTTAATGCCAAGATTATGTACCCAGATACTGTAGTCCTAAAAAAAAGTCTGAAACCTGAAATCCAGGGGAGCTGTCATTGTCAATCAGAGTTGAACAGTCTAGGGAGTTTTCAGATGAGTTGGAGCACAAATGCTGTAACTTCCAGAAAAAACAGCCAGTCTGCATATTGCCAGTGAATTATGGTACTTGCAGGTAACATAACTAGAAGTCCTGGCACAGATAATGTGAATCTAGATTCTGAATAGATACATTAAAAATGTAGAAGTTATTTAGTCCATTTAATCAACAATGTTATTTTATTCTGACCCAGTCTATTTTAAATCCTATAACAAATAAGTCAAGTTCTTTGAGAACTGTTTTTACTTTGGCTGAATATGGTAATATTCACTCATAGTATCTTTGATTCAACCTGATGCTCATAATAATAAGTCTTGGCATAATTCAAGATGACTGTGGTGGTCAGCAGGAGGTTTTTCAGTCATCAACCAATTGAGAAAGTGACCAGCACACTATTATAAGAGTAAAATGGCCTAATAGGGCACTAAAATTAAAGTTTCATCACTTGGAAACTGAGGAACTCAAAATAGGAAAGTAACTTCTCTAAAGTTACATTACCTTTAGTTTTCTTCTTATGCAGTGATTTGGGTCAGTTGTTCTCCTTTAGCCCAACCCACTTTACAGCGTGGTTGTTGTAGAGAAAACAGGAGGTTGAGGGAATATTATATATTAGCAAATACATCTAATAAAATAGGAGAGGGAAGTAAATTGATGGCAAGGACTGGATAGAACATAAAAATCCTGACTACACAAAAAGTGGAAGAAACTGCCTACAACTATAGTTTTAATCTTAGAACACATGATTTTAGTTTGGTTGAGTTAGTCACCATTCTGCTGACATTTCAAAAAAAGAAAATACCCTGTAACTTTTCACTGAAATATGTTTTTATGTTGTGTAGCATATTAGCAGCGGGGAAAGGCAGCAGAAGAAAAGTATGTTTCTTCAGTGCCAACTATATGTAAACAAAAATGATTTTGACAGTTTGCAAAATTGAAATACTCTTGACTTCTCAGTTATTAAAGAAAAACAACCAAATGTTCCCAGTAGTTCCTTAACGCAATTACTTGATTAGAAAAAAGCATTTCATTTCCTAACCGCTACAGCAATAAGCAATATAACTGTCAATAACTCTGCAGTTGAGCTTTGGATCTGGTGGCCAGCATCTGACCACATCTTTACATAGTCATTAATGCACTTCTATCTGCACTTAAAAATGCATCCAGAAAAGCCTTCAGAACCTTAAGGGATTTGCTGGTGCACCACTGACCTTTTCTTTCATTGGCTTCCAGAGTGTTTATCTCTTTTCTTGAACATGCAATGTATCATAACATTTTCTTTCAAGCCTATATCAAGGCTGATTTTTCTCCAAATTTTATTTAATATCCAATGGCTGACAATGGCTCATGAAATAAATTCTCTTCATAAGACCCAAACCAAAATTTAGTAATAGTTTGATTCATGGGACTAACTGGTGTCATACAAAAAAAGGCACAATCTATTATCCATAGCCTCAGATACAGGAGATGAAACATAGATTTTTGCTGAACGTTAAGATGCATTTCTGAACAATTCAACAGTGGGACCACCTGTCTAGCCAAACCATTAGAGCTTCACTTCACTAGATGTATTTGCTTTCGCTCAACAAATCTATATTTGGGTATATAGAAGATTTGGAATCTTGAATTGAGCATGGATTGGATTCAGTCTCCTAAATGGCTTTTTCAAAAATAACACACAAAGATCTATGATCACTATGTTTTTTTCAAAAAAATTGGAATTTGCTCCATATGCTTTGAGACTATTTCTAAAACTAGAAAAGAATAGTGCAGTCAAAATTCAGAATTTCAAAATTCACAACATTCGCACTAACAGTGGATGTGATAAATTAATAAAAAATAGAATTTATTCTATAGAATATATTGTGGTGATTTTTAATTTATTGAAGTTGATAATATAATGAAGATGGGACAATCATGTACTTTTATTTCCCATAAAACCTTATGAAAAGAGGATTGGGATTTTATCTGCCAACTCTATTACTTTTATTATTATTTTTATTATTAACACTACTATTGCTGTTCATCTTCTCACCACTCCTTATCACCCATCCCCTCCCACTTGACTGTTTCCTAGTATGATTTGATTGTTGATCCTACCCTATGACTATCATTAAGTGTTGTATGTTATGATTCTTGATTTTTAACAAATGTACCTTTTCTTTATGTATACTGAGAGTATTTACACCAAGACAAATTCCTTGTATATCCAATCACACTTGGCCANTACCTTTTCTTTATGTATACTGAGAGTATTTACACCAAGACAAATTCCTTGTATATCCAATCACACTTGGCCAATAAAGTATTCTATTCTATTCTATTCTATTCTCCATTCAAAATTCTGTATGTACAAAAACCTAAGGAAATCCCATGAACAGCAAAGATACACAATTATTGAGATTCCTTTACTGGGCGGTATATTTAGGACCACATTTTAATAAATTAGTGTAGTTAAGGCAAACAATCAAAATGAACATAATTGAAATTTAGTTTTTTTAATGCATAATAAGATTATATCTGTAGCTTAGACTTGTGGATAGTGCACTTTTGATTGCTTTGTTTCATAAACAACATGTTTGTTACAGTTCATTAAAAGGAGCATAAACCTGAGAGCTAAACTTCTTATAATAACTGGTTAGTCACTAACTGGAAAAAATGAGCAGCACAGTTCATCTGAATGCATGGAGCCTTAGTGTATGGAAGATGATGTATCTATTAAATATCTAAACATTTGTAAAAGAGTAATATAAATGATAATAAGGTACTGATTAAATCCAAACTAATATTTGAATTAGAAAATTAATATTCATTGAAGTAACTCAAAAATAGTGAAAAAAGCTTCAGAGAACTTAAACAGGAATTAAGGAAGGAAGGAAGGGAGGGAGGGAGGGAGTCCAGTGCACTAAATTGAGATTTCAAGAGGTTAACCATGCATTGTGAACCAAAGCTGCATAACTAGATCACACCAAAGTTAATCCAGGCATCTCCTCATAGATGACTGATTTGCAGGCTACATGCATCTTGCTGAATTTCACATTTGCCAATCCTGAATGCCTTGAATACGAGTAGGATCAGGAAGCCTTTGAGAGGTAAATTGATCCTATTTTCACTCTTCACCAGGCTCCTGTAACTAACCCCTTCCATCCCCACAATCCAGCTTGAAACCACATGATTCCAGTTTAGCTATTTAGCTACCAAATTTTGTTTATATAATTTTGGGTTCCTTTGAGGAAGATGGTTAGGGTTAAAAAAATGTTATTTTTGATGCTCCTGCTTCTATTTCCACCCTGAAAAATAATAAAAGCCACCTTCCTTTCTAACAAAGGCAACATGTCAGCAGAAATCCTTCTATGTCCTCTGAAAAGCCACCAATAAATACTATTAATCTTGTGTTTTCTTGATGTGTTGCAATTATAATTCCCATGATTTCCAACTAACACTGTCAATAGATAACCCAACTCTACTGCATGTTGTCAATGGTAGCTTAGCAAATTTCATCTATCAAACTGATTTCCATATATTAACTGTGTATATCTGCCTACCTAATTTGGTGCCCTTCATATATGTTAGCCATATTGTCTAGAGTTTATGGGAATTAAATCTAAACCATCAGAAGAGGATTAGATTACTAAAGGCTGATTTACACAATTTCATTGTACATATCAACCAGCTTTTCATACATTCTCTTCTGATATAATACACATAGGCCAAAAAATGGGAATATTTTTTTCTAATGATCTGTAAAATAATGAATTTGAATATGAGTTTTCTATTTTGTTAGTCCTTTGACAATTCAAGTTTTTCTTTGAACAAAGATGTCAGTCACAAAGTTTGATTGTAGTCTTTTCCTCAGCAGACAATGCTCTTGTGAAGTCTGCAGCAATAAATAAAAAAGCAAATATAAAGATGCAATTTATTGTAATAAAAGTTAAACATTTAAGATTACTCTCAAGACTATATTGAATGACTGAATAAATGATACCAATTTAATAAGCCATTTCATGAGTACTATAATCCACCACTTAAAAAGCATTAAAACAAATAGACTTTCAAACTATTATAAATAGAACATTCCCCAAAAATTCATAGTTCTGAAGAAATACTTCTGGGGAAGGATCTGATTACCAATTGAACTGATTTAGTGTATGTCAGTGATTACGACCTCCACAATCATTTTAAAGCATAGGCAGATGTACATGAGTGAAATTAGATATAAATAAATATATTTTAAAATTTAGTAAGTAGAACAACCTGCATTTTAAAGAAATGAGAAACAGAATAAATAGTACAGTTCCCCATTTCTTTTTTCTGGTCACACATGTCTGTTTAGGGAATGAGGGGGGAAAAAGGCTTCTAGCCTTAGGAAAATGTAGTAAAGTTCAAAAAATAATAGAGAAAAACTGGATTCCATTTGTGAACCGTTCCAACCTTCCCTTTGGCTATCTCATTGCCCCAGCTCAGTCATAGCAGTGCAGTTTTCAATTACATTCAAGTTTGAGATGATATATGAATTCAAGAGGCAACAGCATAGAGTGAATATTCACCCTTGCAATATACTCAACCTCAAATATTTTAACAAAACATATTTGCATGTGTATTTATTCCCTTAAAGTAAGTATACATTGTACATATCTCCTTTAGCTTTTAAAGCCCTGCCTTTCATTACTTTTAGCTTACTACTTTTCTACTTTGGGGGAAGAGAAAATTAGTGCTGGCAGGTGTAGTAAGGAGAGGGGCTAACCATGGCATTCTTTCCTCTTAGACATTAACAACATCTGGTCTATGGATTTGCTTGAATAGTATGCAGAAAGCTTTGAAGTGCCCTAACATGTGATGCCACAGCTTTAAATTTTGGATTAGAGATACAATAAGTGTATGCATGAAGCACCTACCTTTTTATCATGTACACAGACACAAGCACAGAGAGAGATCATCTAACACATGGCAACGACCTACCACAGATTTAATGAGCCATTCCAGAAGTGAAATAAAACTTGTTTGTTTACTACTACAAAGCATCTATTAGATGGATTAATGAAACCAGTATTGCTTCTGGAAGCCCAGGCTGGCAACCTTCAACATAATTCCTGAAAGGAAGGGAAAAGTTGATGCTTCTTTTCTTTGCTTCTCAAGTGGGAAGCAACTCATTTCTTTTTGGAGAGAGTGTGAACCTACAGTATTTTCTCTTCTGCTTTTCCAGATGGCATTGCTAATGATCACTGCAAATGAAATGAATGAGGAAATATCAGGAACAATGTTGTTGATCAAAATTATTTTTTACTAGATCGGTGAGCATGCATGTGCATCCCTGGACTGGTAACTTCAGCAGCTATTGGGTCAAAATGATGATCTACTTCTTCTATTTTTATAGACAATCACATTTAACTTACTGTTTTAATAAATCACTAAGACAAATGGAAATCTGAAATACCTAGGCTTTACATTAAATTTTCTTACCATATCAATGTATTAATGTCATCCATTAGTGGCTATGCACTTGTTATATTTAATATGTTATTTTTATTAGTATGTAAGGCATGTGTGCAAATATTTTCTGCATTTTTCTCTTCACTTACACTTAATAAAAGTTCTTAAAATTACTCAGAGGGGCAATCAATGTACAGTAAATATTGGTAAATAAGCTCTTAAGATAATAGGGGGAAATCACCCCCATACTAATTTCTTTGTACAAGTGAATGTCTAATGTGAACTAGGTAGCTTGGTGTTCATTTCAACAGATTCTATAATTCTGTTTCTGGCAGAAAAAATAATTGATTTAACTTTTTACTTCAAAAAATATACTGCTCTGAGATTGTTCTACTTTGTCTTGTGTGGAGCTGAGCTACAAAAGAGGGAAAAACATCTGTCTAAAACTGGTCCATCTATGTAATTGGAAGGGTACTACATAAGGAAGAAAACATATTCCCTTTAATAACCCAGTATTTAATTAGGTTAAATAAAAGGAACAAAGAAGAAAAATAAATAAACTGGAAATTTTACATTAAAAAATCTAACTGAATATCTGAACCAGCCTTTGAAGTTAGTGAAAGGGGATTAAATGTCCACATAAAGAATTGGCTTGGTAGTCTGTACTTTTTCCTCTCATTTTCATTGCACGTTGACAATTGCTTTTCAAACATTCAAAACATCCATTTTCTAAACAGAAGGTTTTAAAGAAATACTTCAAAGAGGACAATATTTCAGTGCAAAATCTGAAGCTATCAACAGGGTTCAAATTACTATGTGTTTCGCAATGACAAAATATTAATTTGTGTAAACCTGAATGGCTACTATATTTTTTTCTTCTCTATAAAAGTGTACATTGACAACAAGTTTCCTCATATCACTGTCCTAAAACAGCAGATCATAAACAGTTCACTTCCTTACATTTTTTAAGTTCCTGGAAGAAGTTAACTAACCAACAGTCCTGAAACAGAATGGAAATTTCTTATGAAATATTTGCTTTCATTTAAATATCTCTGTCTATTTGTCACATCCTCCATAAGGAAGTTCCTTAGAGAGAGGAAAAATAATGCTTACTAATTTTATAGTACTTCTTTTGTTGTTGTTGAAATGAAGTCCAAAAATGAAAGTGTATGTAAAAGTATAAATCCAATTAGTTGAATAGTTCTAGTAAAACAGAATTTAAGTGTAAAGTCAAGGGTTTCTTTAAAATTGCTATCTAAAGCATAATCTCAATAGTTCAGAGAGTATTTGGGATGAAAAGGGAAATAGCAGCAGCTCAGTGATATAAAAAAAAACAACGTTTGGATCCCAAAGGCTATGTCCATGGCACTTTTCAATTCAGAAAGAACTTGAGAATCAGGATTAAAAAGAGAAGCCCATTTGAGGACCAAAAGAGCTGCAGTAACTGAGGAAGACAGAAGACAGTTAGATTTGCCAATGACCCAACCCAACTCATGATAATAAATATACCTATAAAAGTGGGAGGATAATGTTCTGCTTATAGATCCTGGTTAGAAAAATGAAAAAATACTTTGTGTTTTGGAACAATTACGGTATTTCTATGTAACTCCAGACTCCTTTGTTTATTTCTTTGTTTTAGACCATGCTTATATTGCCTAATAAGTTATGGCACTTCTATCAGAATGGTAAAAAGATAAAATTGTACATTGTCCTTGGAATTTGATTTTTGTATGCAGTGTGTTGTGAACTATTTTATGAGATGTTGACTGAGCAGACTTTGGAGAAGAGAACTTACTTGGCTGGGTCTTCCCCAGCCTGCAAATTGTGGTTGTTTGAAGACGCATTGTTAACTCATCTGTTCTGTTTTCTTGTTGATAAAGGTATCAAAAAACAGAGCATGTGTTACATATGTTGCTTTGAATTCCTAAATGAAATCATATACAAATCTAACAAATAATATACTAGGCAGGTAGCTTATCCTTGACTCTTCAATTCCAATTTGATTGATTTTTTGCTTGTTTATTTATTAAATTTATATGCCACTCATCTCATCAAGAGGCAATTTAGTCTGTTTATAGCAAAGTAAAAAACAAGATAAACATTAAAATATTAATAAATTTTAACATCAAAATTAACAGAGATGACAAGGAAGGGAGCCAGGGTGGAGGTAGAATCTTCTCTCATACTTCTGTTGGAGACCCAGGACATACTTCCATCGGAGACCCCTACAAAAGGCCAAGAAGTTGGGTACATAACTCATCTCAAGCAGTTTGATGTTACAGAGGGCAGGAACTATGGCAGGAAAGGATTTTTCTCCTGGGCCCCACCTGGTGGAATTTTTTTGTTGGCATAGATTATTATTTAAGCTCATTTTTAAGATTAGTTAAAGGTTTAAGATGGCAGGGAACTTATCTGTAGGAGCCTAATGAATTTTAACATGTTTTTGGCCAATTCCTAAGCTGTTCACAATCCTCCAAGAAAAAGAGTTATACCTTACATTTTGAGAATCTCCATGTTAGAACATTCCTCAAAGGACTTTACAGAACCTTGTTTAAACTAAAATTGACAGATAAATTGAATTCCAAAACTCATTTACATTTAAAACATATCAATAAAATAATTGTATTTGTTACTTCAGTGGATTAAGGCTTTTTCCATACTTTCTACTGCTTCAGTTGTCAAGATGCGTTACAAGATGCAGACAATAATTTTAAACAAGAGCATCTATTTACATTTCACATATAAAGATAAAAATCTAGTCATTCGGTAATTGAATCAAAGTAAAAGTTTGTGTCAATCTAATAAATTTAAATAAGGCTTGATGTTTCTGTTTCAAGTCTTGAAAAATGCTGCTGTGATGTAGGCTGTATTTGGCTTTTGATTGGCTGCATGTGGTGGATTTTTCTCTCTATAAGAAACTGTAGAACATCATGTGACTGGCAATATGATTCATGAACACTCACATAGAACATTTAGGTGGCCTCCTGTTATATTTTAAAGTTTCCCATTTTGTTGGTATTGCAAAAAATAACTTTGTGAAATATGATAAGATTTTGTACAGTGTCTGGATTTTGAATCAGCATTATATTTTTCATATCAATGAGAACATGTGATTTGCATTTAACAACAGTACTCAGACTGAAACCTAATTTTTAGCCAGAAGTCCAATAAATTAGGTGTTTTACATTTAGGTCATAATGAATATGTATGGTTCACCTGAACTGTGGGATGTGATTATAAACAACCCAAAGCCCTCCCTCCATTTAGCAGTTTTTTGCATCTTTTTTTAATGAGAAAATTACCACCGCTGTTCAATCAAGCATGGAATGTGGCTCACTTGCTTCAACAATGTATTCTATGCCCCGATATTCAGAATGAAATCACTATCACTGATAATAAAGGAGGTAAGAAATGTTTAACTTGATATATGCCATATGTTATTTAAGAAAGGCTAATTTCAAATCAATTTCAGTGTAATAATCAATCAAACAGTTAGAAAGATTGCCTAAAGACTGCAAAAAAATTCAAAATACCCTCTGAAAACAAGTCCATCCATCAGGTACATTGGGACAGGCCAATCAAAAGGGTCCTTGCTCCCCATGGAGGTAGATTCCAACATTAACATAGCTGTGATCCAGCATTGGCCAGAAGATGCTTCCCAACAACTTCAGGAGACAAGACAAATTGGGACATTTTTTACCACCCTGACCAATGGTTTTTACTACTGGTTCTGTGGGCGTGGCTTGGTGGGTATGGCAGGGGAAGGATACTGTAAAATCTCCAGTCAGAGGTGGGATTTGCCGGTGCTCTGAACTACTCAAAATTTCCACTACCGGTTCTCCAGAACTGGTCAGAATCTGCTGAATACCACCTCTGACCCTGACTTAGAGGAGCACACTGCAGCTGTTCTGTGCTATATCAAATACTGCACAGATACTATCACTGTGGATAAACTTATTAGAATCTATCCCAGCCAGAAGCCTGGATGACCAAGGAAGTCCAGTGCTTCTTGCATTGACAGGACCAAGGCCTTTAAGTCCAGTGATGGGGCAAGAATCAGATGATATCACCTGATTCGCAATATCATAAGCAACTCAAATACTGTACAACAAACATCTCTCTCGAAGCTATCATTGAAATAACCAGAGATGACCCTGAGTTCAAATACAATGATGGCTCGGCCCCAAGATTTTGTAGAATTGTTTGCAAAAATGAGTCTAGCAAACATGTATTAATTCATACAATAAACACCATTGCAAAAACCAATCCCAACCATAATAAACTTCACTCAAGACCAGACTTATCCATACTGCAAAGAATCCGCTCCTGTGAACTCTGCACAGAACTCAAAAAACATCTAGACAATGGAGAGAAGGACCCGTACATTGTACCAGGATCTGCTGGTTGTACCAGACAATGGAGAGAAGGACCTGTACATTGTACCTGGACCTGCTGATTGTACCAAAAGTAAGTCACACAGCCCACAACTCCGCATCCAACCCTACCTCATCCAATCCATCCACCACTCAAAACTAGACATGCATGCCCCTAACTCCCTCAATTCCAACTATAACTGGCTTTAAATGCAAGCTATTCAATGCAAGAAGCCTTGTCCTTACATCTAAAAAACATCCAAGTTACCCAGGAGCTGCTCTTCCTGAGACCGTCTGTGAACTGTCCTTAAATATCACATTTCAGTTCTTACCATGTTACAGAGCCCCTGATTATGACATAGAACATGTAAACAAGTTAAATTCACCACTAACATGGGCAACATCCTGCCCACATGCTTTTATCTTTCTTAGTGACTTCAATCTACCTCATATTAACTGAACCCTAAACAAATGTAAAACTGAACCCATACATGCAACCTTCTACAATGCTGTAACAAATCTGGAACTGGAACAACTAGTAACCAACAAGACTAGACTTAACAACTGTCTCGATCTCATCTTCTGCAATAGTTTGAATTCAATTTATGGAATACAAATTAAAGAACACTTTTTCAAAACAGTGACCACAACATGATTGACTTTTGTCCCACATATGTCCACACAAAAATCATCATAATGATGGGATCCCCAATTATAACTTCAAAAAAGGCAACTATGATCTTATAGACAACGATCTCTCATCTCTTGATTGGCAATTTCTATTCACTGGATGCAATACTGTTGAAGACCATTACAACATATTTTTTACTTGAAGTCAAAAGAGTCATCAAACTATATGTACCAATAACAACTCCCAAAACCAGAAAACCAAATTACCCATAACAATAAGGAAACTTCAGTTCAAACAGAAATCACTTTGGCGGAAAAACAAATCTGGTCACGTTGCCAACTTCAAAAGTGATAATAAAATTTATGCCACCAGATAAAGACTGAATGCACCAATTATCACATTAAAGAAGAGGAAAACTTCCTACACACAAATTCCACCCATGCTTTTCTACAATTTTGTAAACAACAAAACTAAAAGACTCAAGGTCCATTCCACCCCTGAAAGGATCTAATGGTAAATACTGCAATGATGACGCCATTAAAGCCAACATCTTTAACACATTCTTTGGGCTCAGTATTTCTAAACAGCAATGGATCAAGCCCAGTACTTCCTAGTCGAACCACAGACAACTACAATGATCTAATACATATCAATTTTACAGAACGGCAATGTTGAAAAAGCACTATGCAATCAAAAACCATCTCTGTCTATTGGACCAGATGGAATATGTGCCTACTTCTTAAAAAGGGCTATCTACTGCCATAGCCAAACCTCTAAACATAATCTTTTGAAAAATCTTCAGTACAGCTCCTTGCCAAACCTATGGTCACTAGCCATGGTCATCCCCATCTTAAAAAAAGGAGACCCAGCCTATTGAAAATTACAGACCAATCTCTTTTGCTACGTCACCTTTAAAATCATGGAATCAATTATTAACCAATCCATTATCCTCCACTTAGAGACAAACAACCTACTCTCTTTAAATAATTTGGTTTCAGAAAAAAACTATCCTGTAATTGCAACTCTTACACTGCAAAAACATACGGACTATACAACTCGATCAGGGCAAAGCTATAGATGCAATATTACATAGACTTCTGTAAGCCTTTGATTGAGTGGTACATGATAAACTTACTACTAAACTAAATCTTATGGTATCTCTGGACACCTGCATAACTGGATAGAAACATTCCTATTAAAGAGACAACAAATGGTCTAAATTGGAAGTGTCCTACACATTCTGTACCTGTCAACAGTGGTGTCCTCCAAGGCAGTGTTCTAGGACCAACTCTCTTCATACTCTATATAAATGACCTCTGTGATCATATTTATAAGAGCAAATGCTGTTCTTTTCGCTGATGATGTAAAGCTGTTTAATACCAACAAACAATACCGCTGCCCTTCAAAGGGCCTCAACTATGTATCAGAATGCTCAAACAAATAGTAACTTAAATCTCAACAAATAAATGCTCTGTCTACATATTGGCAAAAAAAATATCAATAAATTAAAATACAAGCTGAATAGTCAAGACCTTGTTTATGATCCAAACTCTGTCAAGGACCTTGGAGTACTCATCTCTAATGATCTAAGTGCTAGAGCCTACTGTAACTACATAGCCAAAAGGCATTAATAATTGGTTAACCTAATTCTGCATAGCTTTTTCTCTGGTAATATCACACTAATAGTAGAGCATACAAAACATTTTGCTAGACCAATACTTGAATACAGCTTATCAGTCTGGAACCCACATTATGTATCTGATATTAATACAGTTGAAGAAGTCCAGAAAATATTTCACAAGAAGAGTTCTCCATTCCTCTACTCATTGCAGAATATCTTATGCCACCAGACTTGAAATTGTAGACCTAGAAAACCTAGAAGTATGCGCCTTCAGTCTGATCTAAAGTAAAGATAAAATTATATATTGTAATGCCCTACCTGTCAATGAATACTTCAGCTTCAATCATAACAATACAAGAGCACACAATAGATACAAACTCATGGTTAACCACACCAAAACTTAATTGCAGGAAATTATGACTTCAGCAACAGAGGGGTCAATGTCTGGAAGACTCTACCTGACTCTATGGTTTCTTCCCCAAAGCCCAAAAACTTTAACCTTATACTGTCTACTATTGACCACTCACCCCTTTCCTAAGAGGTCTGTAGGGGACATGCAATAAGCGCACCAACGTTCCTACCATCCCTTTCCTATTGTTTCTTTATATTTTTCTTATACTGTATGTATCCATTTCATGTATTCTTAACTATGTTTGTACTTGTACCTGTTATCTTATAATTGCTTGAACAATTCAAAGCTCGTCTGAAGAAAAAATATTCAGAAGGCCAAGACTGATTATAAGAGGAAGATTGAGGATATTTTTTAATAGCAATAACTTAAGACAGATGTGGTGGGGGATTCAACAAATTACCAACCATCAACTGACCCAATGTCATCCCTGTTGAGAGGAATGCTTCATTGGCAGAGGAGCTGAATCATTTCTTTGCTCACTTTGAGACAGCTAAAATATAGCCACCATCCCTTTGTAGCCCCCACCTCATTGTGGAGGAACAGGAGGTGAGAAGCATTTTGAGGGCTGCGAACCCTAGAAAGGCTACCGGTCCTGGTGGTATCTCTGGCTGAGTGCTTAAAGACTGTGCTGATCAGTTGTCTGGAGTCTTTTATCCCAGTCCACTATTCCATCTTGTTTGAAGGCTTCCACCATTGTTCTGCTACCAAAGAAGTCCCCTATCAATAACTTCAACGATTACAAACCAGTGGCACTCATTTCTATCATCATGAGGTGCTTTGAGAAATTGGTCTGTTGGCACATCATTTCTGGTCTTCCTCATACATTTTGATAAACACCAGTTTGCATACAGAACAAATAGATCTACAGAGGATGCTATAGCTAATCACCTTCACACATGCTCTGGCTCATCTGGAACAGCGAGCTGGGGGGGGGCTTTGTGAGAATTTTGTAGATTTTTAGTTGTTCTTTATAACACAATTCTTTCACATAGACTAGTATCTAAATGTATGGATCTTGGGTTTTCTTATTTCAATCTACCTTTCGATTATGGATTTCCTGTCTGGCTGCTCCTCAGAGGGTCAGATTAGGTAATCATATCTCTTCAGCCCTTATTTCTTAACACTGGTATACCACAGGGTTGTACTTACTTCATGTGCATGACTGCATTCCCAGTCACGCTAGCAAATACTATAGCTAAATTTGCAGATGATACAACAGTGGTGGGACTCATCTCCGGGGGATGAGGTGGACTGGTTGCTTTCATGGTGTGGAAATAATAACTTGATCCTTAACACCAATAAGACCAAGAAGGCTAACAGTGACTAAAAAGCAATAGATCAGACATCCAGCCCTTGCTTTTCAATGGGAGCAAGTGGCCAGTTTTAAGTTTCTGAGTGTTATCAAATAAATTTGACCTGGGGCCTCACATTGCAGCACTGGTCAAAAGGGCCCTTTAGAGATTATACTACCTGAGACTTCTCAAGAAACAACAACTGAATGAAAAACTGCTGGTGACCTTCTACTGCTGCATCATAGAGAGCATTTTAACTTATTGCACCTCTGTATGGTTTGCCAATTGCACAGTGGCAGATAGGAAAGCACTCCAGAGGGTTAACATCATTGCCCAGAGGATCATTGGTTGCCCTCTCCCTCTTTGGAAGAGCTTTATAGTTCCCGCTGTCTTAAGAAAGTTCAAAACATTTTAAAAATCCATCTCATCCTGGGCACCCTTTTTTAAAAATTATTATCATCTGGCACAGGGGTCCCCGACCATCGCGGCCCCAGACGCGGTACCGGTCCGTGGATCATTTTGTAGCGGGCCACAAAGAATGAATAATCATGATTAAAATATATATAAAAATATGTTTTTAGTAAAGAAAGTAGTAAAGAAGCCCTTTACTATTGGGGAAGAATTGATTTTGCCGGTCCTTGAAAAAGTGTTTCTGCGTGAAACTGGTCCCTGGTACAAAAAAGGTTGGGGACCGCTGATCTGGCAGATGGTACAGGACAATAAAAACAAGGACAAATAGGCTGAACAACAGCTTTTATCCCAGGGCAATAGCTATATTGAATTCTACTGTATAGTGCAATATTAATGCAATATTGGGTTTTCAATTCATTTGTGAATAAAATGTGAAGGATGTGTGTTTGTGTTTTATTTTTATAGTTATAAATAATGTACAGTAAAGGTGGCATTTAATTTAGTTGTATGAGGTGCAATGACAATAAAGAAAACTAAACTAAACATTGGAGAAGGGATAAAGTTGTGCAGCAGGGAGGATATATAACACTGAGAGAGCAAGCCATGAAGCTCAGCCTCATTAATAAGGTGTCACACCTGGTTAACTGTGACAGTATTTCTGGTCATTGGCAGATAATGGTCTACCATGCCATGAACCTTCAGCTGATGCAACTACCAAAATCCAAATGGAATACTCATGGTCACCCATTAGGTCATGGTGATACAGGTAAACTCTGTCTTCTCATTAGAATCAAATTTTGAATGAGGATAGATTTATTACAGGATGACTGGCATCAGCTGGAGATTATGGCTCCATTTGTGGATGATTTTATTAGGAAGTATTAATAATGATACCAATATTTCCTGTGCAGACATTGAGGGCGGAATCTGGCATTGACTTCCTTCAATATTTCTTCTAGGGACACATGATTACTGATAAATAATTGTTTTTAAATTGGATGATGTAACATCTATGACTGAGAAGTGTTATTATCCAAGAGACTTATATATTTGGGTGATCTTACATCAGTATTGATCTATTATTTTCTAGACTGGCATCAGTCTGTCTTGTTTATTTGAGTGGTACTGTGAGGGTTCTTTTTTCCCCCAAGGACTGAGTGCCCACAACATAGCAAATCTATAGACAATAATTTATCGCAGCACACATTTTCCCCAATAGACAACTTTGCAAGGTACAAGTCCATGTCTTTAATATTCAGTTGTTTATACTTGGTCTGTTAACACACAACTCAAACCAAAGTTTTAAAGTTGATAAAGTACAGGTCCTCCTCGACTTACAACACAATTGAGTCCAAAATTTGTTGTTAAGGAAGATGTTTGTTAAGTGAGTGTTGCCCCATTTTACGATTTTTCTTGACACAATTGTTAAGTAAATCACTGCAGTAGTTAAGTTAACAACATGGTTGTTAAGCAAATCTGGCTTCCCCATTGACTTTGCTTGTCAAAATATGCAAAATATGATTGTGCAACCTTGGGACACAGCAATGGTCGTAAGTATGAACAATTGCCAAGCACCTGAATTTTGATCACATGATGCTGTAGAAATTGTAACTGTGAAAAATACTTATAAGTCACTTTTTTCAATGTCATAACTTTAAATAAATGATAATAATGATAATAATAGATGATAATAAATGAACTAAATGAACTGACGTAAGTCAAGGGCTACCTATAGTGTACAATGTTTGCCTTTTTCCAAAAGTTCCTGTATTAGCTGGGATGAGATACTGTTTCAATGTGTTGTGGCTCCTTTTCAGGTTACTACCGAGCTGCCAGCAAAATACCAAGGTTCAGGCAGGACTCAGCATATGCTGCTCACCATTAAAAAAGCTCTTTATGACCTGCTCTCAAAGTTAACATAGCTCACATACACAGTCTTGTAATTATATTTGACAACTGGCTCTCATTTATGACTGATTCCAGGGTTCTCCAGCCATGTGACCACAATTTGTGATGTTTCAAAAAATTTCTGTTCATGAGAATGGATTTGCTTAAGCCATGTGACCTACTTAATCATGTGATTTGCCTAACAGCTGTGGTGACTTTCTTTATGACTATAAAAAAATAGTTCTTAAATCAAATTGTCACATGATGCCTTGATTTACAATCAAAATTCCAAGTCAACCTGTAATAGCTGCAAGTCTTCAGACTCTGCCTCTGTTTCCCCATCCATATCTTGTTGCTATCACCTTTCTTCCTGTACTACTGCCACTCTGTCTTACCATTTGTAACCTAAGAGCCCAAGTGGGATGACACTGCCTTGGATGTCAGCATGTCCTTGAAAACTCAAGGGTGTGGCTCAATTGTCACAGGCAGCTGAAACCCTGGCTTGGATGCTTGTGAGTAAAGTTGTGAGTTAATGAATGAATGTATGAGGGAAATACAGTGGGAGGCATTTCTACCTTGCTGCAACTACTATTCCCAACCTCACTCCCTCACAGGTACTGCAGTTGAAAAAGCATTGCAAATTTTTGTTGTACAAGTCAATCTGGCATATCTAAATTGATACTACCTTATTCATAATAAGGTTTAGCTGTAATGGGCTCTGGTGTAGTTCAGGTTTTTTCCTGGTGATGAATGGAATGGCTGTGCATCCCTAACTCCATTTATTCTCTTAGCAAATTATCTTGGCACTACCAGATTACTTTATTCTGCAAATAAAGCTAGATTATGCTCAAGAATGTTGTGCCAAATGTAGATGAAGGTTTCTTGCAAAGTCTACCATAGGTCTTTTAAGAAAATACAAGGCAATTTTCACTTTCTTATTCCTCACCTCAAGCCTTATCACATTTTAAAATGACCTGCTCTTTCCTGAGAAATAAGGAAGGAAGTCATGCCCATTTTACAGCCCTGACATTCAAATTCCAGTTGCATCAAAAACTATGACATATAGAGGACTTGTTTCCCCAGCATACTCTTCTGAATCTCATTAATTGTTCATCTGTGCATCATATTCTGAAGTCCCCCTCCCAATTTGAACATAGTCACTTGATTGTCTTTAACAAGGATAATTATTTTCTCCCCCCATATCCCAGCAATCTCCATTTGCAAACTGGTTTGCATTTTGTCACATGGTGTCAAAATGAGGGAAATTATTTCAAGGATACACAATACACATACACACACATGACCACAGATTTGGGAATAGGTGAAGCTTTTTACACAGAAGTTGCTGAACTTTTTCTATAACAGAATAATCTATAAATAATTCTTTTCTGTTTTTTCAGAATGATTTTCCTAAGGTTTGTGATACTTAAAACAGTTGTTTGAGACAAGCAAGCAGGGTTTGGGGCCAGTACATCATTCTGATATTAAATCTTTCTTTAAGCACTGCTGCATTAGTCCAGATTCTATTTCCATTTACAATCATGAACATCTGTGCTACAGGAGACAAGTTTGCTACCATGCACTACTGTTAGATTTTGTGCCAGCAATTTCCATTGCTTCATGTGGTTTGCATTTTGTTCTTTAAACAGTTAGCCATGTTTTTGGTTTCTCTTCCAGAAAAGTTTAAATTTAGCAAAGATAAGCGTTAATAGAGAACATATTAAGGAAATGGGAGAACTCCTTCTTAGAAAGTATGCTAGGTAAATATCATGTATTTATAAATAAGCAGAGCTTCTCTCTCTCTCTCTCTCTCTCTCTCTCTCTCTCTCTCTCTCTCTCTCTCTCTCTGTGTGTGTGTGTGTGTATGTGTGTACACACATTTATTCTGACTGAAGATGAACCAAGACTGAATATTACATAAATCAAAGAGGCAAACCCTTTTAAGCATATCCGCATTTCAATAGCACTGCCTGGCTTCCATTAAAGTAATTCAAAATCTTTCCATAGATAGGATATACAGATAAAGTAACAAATGTAGAATTAATATAAGCTTTCATAACTTAAGCCATACTGTAACCAGCCAGTCATAATTCTGTTTCCTATTCTAATGAACAAGAGCTTCATATTTCTGGATACAGTCCAGTTTCTCTCAAAACTCTAATTCTGCCATTGATTTCAGTTAAAGATGACCTGCATATTTCTTTTCTTCATTTCTCTGAACAACCAGTGTATTGCTATTGCTATGTATCACTCTCATGATTGTCATGGTTAAAAAAAGAGTGTCACAGTCATGTCATCAGGTCAGCATCACGTGACATATTGGGCCTTTTTCCCCTTACATTAAACCAGGCATGGGTGTGGCCAGTGCATGATGCATCCAGCCCATGGGCCGGAAGTTTGACAGTCCTGGTTTAGAAAAATATGAAAAAATATAGATTTATTTGTATCAGAATAGCAAGCCAGCATCTTAAGCTTTACCCCACCTTTTTATGATCATACAACATAATTAACTGAAAAATACTACATCCTGGAAACACATAGAATGTAAGATTTGAAAGACACTTTGGCAACCATCTTCTCCAATCTCTGCCCAGAACAAGAAGTGACCACTATAAACATTGTGCATTACACATTAATTCTAATTCTTTGTTTAAAAAAAAAAGGCTTCTCTTTGTTTTTTGTTGCTATTAATGCTTGATTTTTAAAATACCTAATTCAAAATAAATCATCTTCAGATACAGTTACAAATCACCTTTAGATACAGATACAAATTATCTTCAGATTCACCTTTGAATCTTGAATATGATCTTACGAAGACATGCCTTTACACCAAAATTTGAACCTTATGAGCATCAGATGTTGATAAGGAAGACAAGAGACATTCCAGAAATATATTGTAATATTAACTTGTAATGGATCAAAAGTTTCATGTAGTGGCTCCCTCCAATAACCCACCTGCCTGTTTTGGACTAAAAAGACATGTTAAACATCTTAGAAGAAATACTATTTTACTTGTTTAATTGCACAGATCTCAGTTAAAGTCAGAGAATCAAAAAATTAAATAACAAGAAACTAATTCTGCATTCTTGGAATGAGAGGCCTGAAACAACATTGTAATGAAGAAAAACTGAATTTAAGAGGTAAAGGAAAATCCAAAATTGGGAAACAACCATAAACTAAAAGCAGGCTGAAAATAGCTAGTTGAAAGGTTGGTATCTAATTAGAGGCTAAAATGTTTGTTGTGTCAAAATGTATGAAAAGATACTTTGTGCTTTAACCAAAACTAAGATGGAAACACCTCTTTATTCTTTGCCCAATGTGCCACCCCAAAAAATCTTTTAAAGATTTTTAAATAGCTTCTAACAGCTATTTAAAATGTTGATGAAAAATACAAATATAAAAACAACACAAGGTACATACTATATGTTCTACTTTTGTTGTTGTTTTGTTGTACTCTTGTTGTTTTTCCCTTTTAAAATGCAGTAATAATTTATAAACTACAGTAGAACCTCTGGTTGTGACCACAATTCATTCCATAACTTTGGTTGCAACCTGAACCTAATTTTGAAAATTTTGCGCTTACAAAAAATGGCAGGGAAGGGGAAATCAGCCTTGGGGGAAAAATGTGAAATTTTTTTTATGGGAACCTGATTTGATCATGGTCAGAAGCGTTCATGACCAGAGGTTCTACTGGATATTCCAAAAATGCCTTGAGTACAGCAAAATCAGTTTATATTTCATATCAGGTAGTTTTCTTAATTTTCCTGAAAGAACTAGACAACTAGGCTTTGATGATAATTCTTTCAACTATTGCAGTATAATTCAGGAAAGATGGATTTACATTTACCTAAGTTTCATGACACTGCAGATACCTATTATAAAATTTTAAGATTTGCATAGGTGTATGGAGTACATATGTTTTTTTTCAAATAACAAGATATATATCTTATATACACATATATGTGTATGGAATTGTAATAACAATTTGCTATTATTATATGAATCTACAAACACTGGAGTCCTTTGTTTTACTAAAAACAGAAGTTAAGTGGTTACCTGTAACTGACAATATTTCATAGAATAGCTTCATTGGATGTGTTGTTTGAAAATCAACTCTGTTTGGAAACACTTGTTCCTATGTTTAGATGCAAGTTGAACATAAGAAAGAAAGGAATGGATACAAATGGAATAGATATAAATCAGACAACATATAAATCAGAGAGGCATATCTATCTCATTCAAATCAGTGAACCCTTTTCACTTCAATAGGTGGTGGGAGCAATTTTTTCCACTTGACAGAAATAGTAATTATTGAACTATAGTGAATAGGCTCACATAAAACATTCCTTCTTCCTTTCCTTCTCATGCATGTATGCAACAATTGAACATCAGAAACAACTCTGCCACACAGTCCTTTCAGTGTGCCATTTCCTAGTTGTACAGAATTTTTTTTGTTATTTGAGAATAAAATTCATATAAGAACAATTCAAGAACAGACTATAGACAGGACTGAGCATATGTTGCAGGTCACATGCAGATTCTAGGTATCTGCTTTAGAATTTTGTTTTTAAAAAGAAACATTAACATGGGAATGGTAGGATATATTCATGCATTCATTCAACTTCAATAATAGCAAATGTATTAAAATGTTTTTTTTTAAATCCCTGGTAAAAAAAATAATGAAACATGATTTTAAAATACGTTTTACAAGGCAATAAATTGGTGATAGTTATAATAATTTTTTTCCTAAGCTAAACATCTTTGAGGATGGCAAACTTTTCTTATAAAAACATATTATTCCGATGGCATTTTATAAGACTTCTTCTTCTTCATCAAAGTGATGAAGTGAGACTTTAGTAATAATGTATTTTTAAGTTCCATTCTTAATTCCCGAAGAGATATCATCATTATGCACTCTTATATTTTATAATCATTGAAGTCCACAAAAAACAGTTTTACTTTCTTTTTTTCTTCTTCAAGTTTTCTAAAGACTCTCAATTGTTCCAACCCAGGGTCTATACTAAAAACATCAATCAATCCCACAGACAGTCTTTCCTTGCTTCTTTCTTTATTCTAGTTCTGCTTTCACTTTCTAAGATTCTTACTTTGTTTCAATATTTCTTTAACATTATATCAACATAAATTCATACAGAAACAGGATGATCCTTTTGTTTGAGTTTAAGTTATTTATCAAAAGATGGCACTCTCCGTTTTGCAAAGTCGTCACCTTTTACCCCTATTTTATTATTTAGGGTTTTTCGAACCTCAATATTCCAGCACAATCCAGTCTCCAATTTATAAATTTTATTGTTATTATTATTTGACAATCTGAAGTCCAGCTTTATTTTATGCCTTTTTATTGCCAAGATATTTTAGTCCAATTTAATTAAGTCTTTAGTTCCAGCTTCTTCCTATCCCGGTTCGAAGCCCCGCTTAGCTGTCAAAATTATTTTCTTATTTTTTCCTGTCCCTTTGTATTTTCGCTGCTCACTTTTCTTTTCTTAAAAGCTCAATGTTACCTTAATCCCAGGGTACTTTTGTTTAGTTGTTTCACCCAATTGTCCCCACTCAGATGTTATCCACCTCTTTCTTCACTCCTACACAAATCTTAGTCCAGCTGAGTCCTCCTCTTCGGGGTGGCCATTTTGGGCCACCACTTCAGTCATCTTCAGAGGGAAAAAGGCCAAGCCCAGGAGGGGAGATGCAGCTCCCCTAAACCAGGCTTGTGGCTTCCCCTTAGTCCACCACCCTTCCAAGGTAGCTTCAGCCCCTAATCTCAATGATCGGGGCTCTCCAACGAAAGAGGATGGACTATAGCTACGGACAGTCGCAATCTACAGTCCATCAGCAAGGATGGCTCAACCTGGAAGTCCACAGCACTTGCGTTGTAAGCAGTAAACCACTGACAAGATGGAGGGAAAACAATGTAAGAGAAAATGAAAATTGGGTGGAGTAATAATTCTTAGTATAGGTGTTTTGATCTAGAGCAGGGGTATCAAACTGGCGGCTGTGGGCCAGATGAATCACATGCAGGCTATGTGCACCCCCAGTCCACGAAGGGAGGGAAATCACAAAACATCACGTGACTGCAATATGACGCTGTAAGTTTGACACCCATGATCTGAAGAAGCAAACATGAAGACAGAATTGTTCTATTGTTCCATTCTGTTCCATATGATCTTAAATGGAGTCCAAGCATTCTTCAAAAGAGAAAAGAAGGTATTTTTGTGGCATTGCTATTGCATACCTGTGTAAACACACAAACAAATACACACAAACACACAGAGGGTAATGAGATGGCTTTTGATCCTGACATCTGCCTGTCAAATTGGTTTATGTTTGCTTCCACAGTGCTTCCAGTTGTAGCCAATGTAAGAGAAACTGTGTTAGTAACTAAACTGAAAAATCCCATTTAACGAGGGATCATATATCTGACACCACACTCCAAGAGTGGGCCTCCTGCCTCTTTTCAATAGTTGTGTCAGAAAATCAATCAGTGACCAGCAAAATCTTGAGATTTTTCTCTCATCTGCAACTGGCATAAATAATTCATTGCTGCTCTTCTTTTTTCAGGATATCTCCTATTTTTAACCTAAATACTTCACAAAATATACAGTTACTCAAGTTGTTAGGAGTCTCTGGTTACACTTCTGCTAACGCTTAAATATGGCAAGATAACATATCTTGGAATGTAACGCTTTGTAACAGCCCAAGCTTAAAAGGAGGACAAGTGAATAATCTTGATTTATCATGTATTTTATATTCATCCTACTTCTTTCTTGCTCTGTTTGCCTCTAATTCAGTTCAAGAAAGCTTGAGATAAATTATTGCGATTGTTATTAAGCCCAGAATTCCTGGTAGGAAAAAGTAGTTCAAAGGCACAGGAAAAAAAACCCAAATAAGTAATTATGCCAGAAATGCCTCTGAGTTTAATAAGTTTTTATTTCCTGACAAATATGTTAAACATGTAGACTTTTGCAATGGCTTAGATTGGCTTATCACCAACTCATGCAAATTACTAGGTGCTTTCTTTCCCTCTCATCCCCTACTTCCCTTTCTCTGGAAAAAGTCCTAGTGTGTCTAAGATCCAGTTGTCATATTTAGAATATATCTGATACCTGAATTCTGGATTAGATTTATGTCTTCAATGGCATAAATTGTAAGATTTTAAATTACCCCCAGTGTGACAATGACAGTAGCATTTAGTGACAGAACATCTCTCAGATAGCTAAGAACATATAGTGATAGCGAGCTACAAGTATATCTTGTTATGATCGACATGTCATCATTTCCGATAAGCAAATCGGAACCTAGACAGAGTCAACTCTGTCCCATGGATGTTGCTTTATTTATTAGTCAATTTCAGATGCTTTTATGCTGCTTCAATCAATAAAGGAAGCTTACAAATGCCAGGATATAAAATAAAATAATAACAGCAATAATAACAATATAAGTGACCATCATTATGCTGTTTATTTAATAAAGTGCAGTCATATATTATACTAAACCATAACTTGTGCTTTAAAATCTATAATTAATAGAGGAACTAGATAACTGAACATGTTAAGTGCAAAGCAAACAAGACATAATTTAGTGCAATTAATGAACTCAGTTTATGATTTACTACCCTTATGTTAGCTAAAGTGTACTCCAGATTTTGAAAGATAGTTCTCAGTAAATTAAAATTTCAACATGAAACCCACTTTTTCCAAAGTGTATAAGCTATAACTGAAAGCCTATATTCATTGTTTCATTGTGAAGAGAAAGAGCAAGAATCTCCAGACAGAAGTGCAATGGTAAGAGTGCTAGCAAATTGGTCAATGTGCAGCAGCCATTCACTACTCAAATGAAAGTTTCCTCAATTGCCAGTGACAATTAAATGAACCAATCAGATGCTGCCTTTGATGATATTAACACATAGTTCAAGGAATAAAATATTCCACAAATATAGGTCTATCTTCTAAAGACCCTAGATCTGCACCTCCATCCCAGACAGATGCAATGTAATACTTAAGTTCCGTGTTACCTCTAGGGAACTCTTATGGTCTGCTACTCTAAGCTTCATAGAATTTGAGACTCGGAACAAGATCTTGGTTCTCAATGTTATCCTTTTTTAATTCAAAGCTTTCCATACTATCATTAAGTGTTCCATACTGATAAGATCTCATGGGAATTTACCAGAGAGAGGAGAGAGAGAGAAATTAGTCTTTCTCAGGAGTAGCTTGTGTCTTGTGTTTGTTGAAAAATTAATACTGTCCTGAATATTTGTTATGCTGAATGTGAATATTTACAACACACAATAAATAGCAATGTAGTCTAATAAAAACAAATGCTGTCAATGAGGTTAGACAATTTTGGGTAACAATAGGTGGAACAGCCTACCTTCACAGGTGAGTGCCATGAATTGTTGGTTTGAATGGTGAGGTGCTCAGCAGTCAGTGAAAGAAGACTGACTGAGCAGTGAGCAAATGTAATCAGAAATTGAAAAGGATTCTTGATTGTCCATTGGTGCTGAGTGCTAGACAGAAACGCCATGGTCATCAGGACTTCCTCATTTGAACTAAATGTGTGAAGTGAGGGGCCACAGGCTCAAAACATGGATTGCTATGGATAGGTGAGTGGAGGAGGGCTGTGAAGGGATGAAGCAGGCAACAAAGTCATGATAATGACAGGTAAAGAAAAAAATATGATAGGAGATGGGCTGTTCATGGGTAATGAACCACAGATATCTTGTTTCTGTGGCATGTTCCATTCTCAGCCCCAGGCCCCAGATGTCAGGCTTTCAAGGTCCTGGGCTGTCAGCTGTTGCTGAAAACACTAGACCAGTAATAAAGTCACCTTGATCCAGGACTTAATTGTCAAAGAAAAGGCTGTTCTGGTTTCCAGGTCTGACACAAGCCAAAACCCAGGGAAGGCAGGGTTGGGATAGCAGTGATAATCTGAGATATTTGAAAGGTATCCCAAAGCCTTACTCCACAGATTGCTGGTTGCAAGATGTTGTTTCTTAAGTTGGGCCCCAGGAAGGAGTAGCGCTTCCTGTCTTATTAAAGCTGTGCAGGAGGTGATGCAGGATTTGGTCTGGATGGGAGTTCATTTCTCAGAGGGAGTAGTCCCACCAGCTCTTAAAGAGTTGGTTGTACTCTCCCTCCTCAAAGGACTGTCACTTGAACTAAGCTGACAGCCAACCAAGAGAATGGCTGTGAGTATTTGGACCTTCTGGAGATAAGGTTCTTTCATTTGTAGTGTGGATGAGGTGTCGCTACCCCAGAGAGATCTGATGTGCAATGTGGGGTTCCTCCTAGATTCACAGCTCACAGGTCCTGTTTGTGGCAGCTGTGGCTGGGAGAGCCTTTGCACTCCTCCAAGTAGCATGCCAGTTTGTTCTCATTCCTGGATTGGGAGGCCAATGCCCACTTAGATTACTGTAATGTCTTCTACATGAAGCTATCTTTGAATACCATTTGGAAACTTCAATTGGTGCCAAATATAGCTCTGTGGGTAATAAATTGTGCCAGTTACACATCACATATAACACCACTACTGTGTCAACTACACTAGTTGCTGGTATGCTTTCAGGTGTAATTGAAGGTTGTCTGTCACTTTTAAAGCCCTACATAGCTTGGGACCAGGTTACCTGAGGGAACGTCATTTTCTAAGAGTTTCTACCCATCCTATCCAACAGATAGAGCATCCTGCAGATCCCATCAGCCAAAAAGTGTTAACTGGTGGGAACTAGAACATAGGATCTTTCTGCTGTAGCCCCTGCCTTATAATATTCATCTCTCAGAAAGTAGAATGGTTTTAACCCTGTTGACTTCTTGCAAAACTTTAAAAACCTGACTGTGTGTTTGGGCCTGGGGCTCAGAATGTGTTAAGGCCTCCGTTACTTGGCTTTACTATTAACTGATTTATCATCACACAGTTCGTGTCTATTTAGTTTGTGAGTGTTTTTGTTATTTTATTGTTTTTATATTGTTTTAATTGTTTTATGATTTTAGAATTGTAAGTTTTCTTTAATCATTTGGTTGAACTGGGCAGCTATAGAAATTGAGCACATGAACAAACAAACCAACATCTTTAACATTTCCTTCCTTTGAGAGGTGAATATTTTTAGAGTTGTTAATATTCAACTCCTGAACTGAGTGTGAAACATTCTGTCGATGGCCAAATCACAACTTCATGTCAGTGCAATACATTTTTAACTGATATGTCAGAAAATCAATTAATTACTTTTAAGTAGCAGTTAAGAGTATCTACACAATACAAGCACCTGAATTATTAAAAAGGGGAAGGTCGAGTTTTCTCCCTAACTGAAACCTTGCCCTGGAAGAAAGTGCAAAATATTGGTTCTGCCCTGGAGCCTATTCAACATTACTGGACAGGCTACAGGGGTAGGAAAAGAAGCAAAGAGGACTGCATGTGGCATGTGGCATGGAGGAGACAAAGACATGACATACATTCAAATCTCTTACAAAGTTCTCTGCCAGAAATCAAGTACATAAATAGTCAGCAAACCTGTCATTCAGGAGGGTTACTAATTCTTTTCATTCAGAACTTTCCAGTTAAATCGTGGCATCTTAATCCGTGAACAGCTAAATGCATTATATCAAAAATTATGCATTCTTTTCCCAGGGCTTGGTCACTTTGGTCAAAGTGTTCTATTATAATGAGAAAGTAAGACTGCAATACAAGAAAAAGAAAATGTTCACTGCAGGGATTCCGTGCTGAAGTCTTTTCAGTCATGCCTGCGTTCTCTGGCATAACAATCCCCCTAATGCCAGAGGATCCTCAATCCTAATGACATGATCAGTGAAATTTCCATGCAGTTAATCTAACACCCTTAAATTTATGGACCACAAATCATCCTAACTTCAAGAAATGAGGAAAACATGAAGAATTACAATCTAAATTTAATCCCATTGTTTTAAAATTATGATGAGATTTATCCTAAAGGTTTGTCAATATTTGTCATAAAAGATTTTTGGCCCCAAATTACTCATATTTTGCATGAAAGCAATGAATGGCAAGCAGCACTGATACCAGGGAGTTCTGGTGCAGAGATTGGTGATTTATAACACCACCAGTGCTGTGCTGATAGACCAGCAATGCAGGCAAGCTTTATATTGCCAGAGGAATGGTAAGTGTTGATGCTGTCTTACCCATCTGGCACTTAGGAGGAATGAGACCTGTTCATTTAGCAACTGCCTCAATCAGGAACTGTTTGCAGTTATAATAACAGTAATGAAAAAGTGAGTTTGCCGCTAATCCTGGCCTTTACAACTTCACTGTAAATGAGCAAAGAAAAACTGAAGAAAGATCATAAGCACAGTCACAGTTTCACTTTGCAAATGCTTTGCTTAATGACTGAGCTGCCAGTCCCAATTGTAGTCACTGACTAAATGGGGACTATCTGTAGCTTCACGGTGGCATTTGATTGATAAATTATCCATCCTACATATCCCTAGTCAATTGCTTTTGTGGTCACAGAGTCCTCCAAGACCAATAGACATTCAGTGGAAAAAATTGCTGATAATAATCAGAAAAATATTTTCTTTAAAGAAAATTTAAATGTCCCTAAACTAGTGTTAGCTGTCATTGAGAAAGGCTCAAAGCTTGGTAACCGGGTGCCCATTTAAGCACAGTGTATTTTTAATGCATCAATTCTGAACAAATTTTTCATTTTTTTGTGCAATTATTTTATTTGTTTTGTTGTTTTTAAATATTTTCTTTTGGGTTTTTTTTGTGCTTTTCCCTAAAACTGTTTAAAATTAATAAATTTTACATGAAATAAAGTATGTACAGTTATAACCAATTCTGAAGAAAACCAAACTCCAACATGCATTTTTCAACACACCGTGTAAAAAAAAAATTCTTTAATTTTTTTTACACTGCTATGACTTCTGCCATATCTGTAGCTGTTGAAGGCCACTGTATTTATAAAAGATACGACTTTTGAATGAAAGAAAAGTTGTTTTGCCTTGTTATGAAATTGCATATGTTAAGAAGAACATGCTTTCATTTATATTTGGTGCCTGATGGAGTTAGTTGCAATGATAAAAAATTGGGGCATCATACTTGCTTGTTTGGAAAGTTAGCAAAACATTTACAAGGGATAACATGAACCCGTAACATTTGTAGCTATCTTTTTGATTATACAATCTAATAGTTTTCAAACCTTGATACTTTAAATTTTTTTGTTAGGTAAATCTTCTGTTGATGTATCCTTTCTATAGTCCTTACCAATGATGGAAATGTTCAACTTTTGCTTTTAACAAGTTGAATCAAATCCATCTTGACTAAACATGAAATGTGTAGAAGAAAATTGTCTGTCCTGTGTCCAAACAAAATTAGCATTCTCTTTTCTGCCAGTTCTGATAAAGCAAAGATTGTTTGTTCATTGTTTAAATTCTAGCTCATTCTCTATCACTATAAGCAGCAATACACTATAAATTTCATATCTGTTTATAACTACTCCTTAAAATGAGCAACATTGGCAAGGCTCTGACAAAGTATTCAGAGATCGTTCTATCAACGGGATTGCTGTATTCTTACCAGAAGTTTCCTTTATGAAAAGAAAATATAGATTGGATAATCATGGCCAGTGCTATCTAGTTAATCACAAATATTCCCAAAACTTTTTTATAGGAAAGAAAAAAACAATTTTAATGGATAAAACAAAGAACAAACATGAAGTCTTATAATAAAATCTAAATTCCAAGTTCCAAATTCAAGAACATGGCCTGCCAAGACATCAAAAAGATAAGACTGTTCTCCTGAGGAAGACTTTATCTAGCCTTTACCAGATGGGTTATTACAGTACCTTCACTGAAACAGTGTCTGAAAACCCCAGGAAACATCTTGTTGTGTAGTTGCAAAAGCTTTTGCCTAAAGCCTCGATAACTCTTTTTGTTACAGTTAATAACATTGCAACAGAGCATTAGGCAATATTTCTCAAGATAGTGAAGTGTGATACAATGCATGCCAATTTCTTCCCCTTTATCTTCCCTGGGAATCTGAATAGTATTTTTTTCAAATTCATCTAAAATAATAATAAGAAAGATATTTTAAAAAAAAACAAATAGAAACTTCAAGAAGGTAAAATACAGTTTCTTTATCAGATAATGTAACAACCGATAAACAGAAATTAGTCTACCTTTTTCTATAACATTTGACAGTTTTTAAAAAAATGTTGAGGCAAAATGTAATCACCCTTGCTAGCCCACCCAAACAAGCAAAATAAAATATCCGGAAATACATTATTATCTTTGAATCATTGCCATTATTTTTTTCAGAAAAGAATAGCTAATACAGTATAGATTTTTTGTTAATAAAAGAGAGTATTTAATACTGCAATAGATTATAATTTAAAATTTAAAGGGCATACTTAATATTAATGTTCAAATGACTGAACAGTTGTATACCTTGAAACATATATATGATTTACTTTCTGCACGTTGTTCTAGCGTAGAAGTACTTATAGTTAAACAAATTATACATATGTGTGCATGTATATGTACATGTTTGTAAAACCAGAACTTTCATAATCCCTCAAAACTGATTTGTATAAATTACACTTTAAGATATGGTATTGTCTCAATTTATCCATAGAACTAATGAAGGAACAGAATCCATAAGTTTTTCAAAACAAAACAGAGCCACTATGAAATATTTTTATCTTAAATTAAATTAGTTTAAAATGTTTACTGTTAATTATCTTCTGTTTAACTGAAATGTGCAATTGAGATATGCCCTCAGTCGTGATAATCTGGTTTATATGATTGCAAATCTATTACTAAAGGAAACACAGTCCTACCTTCTGTAAGATGTTACTTATTCAAAGAGAGTTCTCAGATAAAAGTAGGTAAACCCTCCCACTGTATTTTCCCTTTTTTTTTTCTCCACCTGCCAAAGTGGACATTCTCTCCATCAACTCTTTCACTTTAATTGGCTGGTTTAAAAAAAAATCATTTAAGTAACTAAATAAAAATAGCTAGTCTAAATGCCTGAGGCAAAAGAAGAAGAAGCGAAGTCTCTTGTGAGTTTGGTCAATGAAAAGCAACACAGTAAGCATGAGTGCTTGTCATTTTTCAATTTGCTTGGGTTAAATAAGAATCTCTTGGGTAGAACAAAAGTGAAGAGGAACAGAAGGAGACCTATGCTCTTTATTTAGTTTCTCCTGGTCGTTTGCTGTTCCTGGATGCTCTCTTGGTTTTTCTCCCATTGATTCTGACCATGAACCAGGGACAGATGGTCATGTCATCACCCTTATCCTGGGCCATGTACCTGATGAGGAGAAACAGAGCAATGGCTGGCATATTGGGTAAAGGCTCATTTCTTTTCTTAGTCAAAGAGATGGGTTTGACTGGAGAACTGTCTGTTCTGCTATTTAGTACAGGGAATGGGAATAGTTTGGTCTAGGGACAGCTCATTAAGAAAATTACTAAAGAAAATATAGTTCGTATTTATTAGCAATTGGAATGTTTAAAAAGATTCAGGAGTCATTCATTTCTATTTGCATTTAAATAAACTTCTAAACAATACTTCTGAAGGTTTTTTAAATATATTGTTCCCATTCCAGTTACTGATTTGACTTGTTTTTCTGTGACTGAATCTGGTGCTGCCATCCTAATATGTTTGCTATTAAAATCATCCATCAATCACATATTAATACATATGTATGGTATGCTAAAAATTAGATTGGTGCTTTTGAAGCCAAAGAGTGGTATTAGATGTCACTGAAGTAATGGAATAGATTTTTTTTCATCCAGTTTGCTTTATAGAGCTGTTTCTGCACGTAATGTTACTGCATGTACATTAATAATTATTTAAATATATATCGAGTTACATATTCAATATATTCAAAATCAATAAATGCCAATAATATTCTGAAAGTGAAGCTTGAATTTTGATATAGCTTTTTTAAAAATTACATCGATTTCTTGTGGATCAAAACGTAAGAATTCTAGACCTCAAAAGGTCCATTTGACACATTCCAGACAAAACTGAAATTGTGATGGATTGTTTAATGTATAAAACCATTTAGGACTGAGGGTGATTTTTTTTTTTTTGCTTTGTTGATCTCTTTGTGATTCCAAGTTTTGTTTTTCAGCCTATATTCTGAAACCCCTTTCATTCACATTTTAAACCATGTAAATAAAATGAATTTCACCTAGAAAAAAACCCTAACCTCTTAAAATGTAAGTGACTCCATTGTACACTCACAGACTATAGCGGTGGAGAAAAAGAGACACTTTCAAAACACAAGTATGGTCACTGTTTTGTTACCATAATTATTGCATTATGTAGTGAACTACAGAATGTAAAAAAATATGCCATGTGTATAATCAATTCACATTCCTATTTATTTTAAAGGCTGTTTGGATGTTTATGTTTTCAATTTGGTAACTGTTATGTGTTGCTCAGTGTAGAATTCAAGTAAGTTTAAAATGCAGCTAAAATTATAAACAATATTCATGGCATGATATCTGCAACTTAATAAACTACATGAATTTGGACTGCTTGTAATTTATCTCTCTTAGGTAAACATATAGCAATAGGATCAAAATAACTTATTTATAATGTTTTCATTTTCAGCCATTTTCATTTTGCTAGCAATGGTGTTTACCAATGACAGCAAGTGAATCCCAACACAGTGAATCATTTGTGAATCTGAATTCTCCATATGAATGACATTCAGAGCACGTCCCAGATCAAATTCATACAACCATTTCTTTTTCTTCTGATTGATGTGTGTGTGTGTGTGTGTGTTTGTGTAAAGTCTATAGAATGAATCTAAAATCAAATGCCCTCATGTTTGTACTGCAAGATGGTTCTCACATAGTTACTTTAAGGAAGCATTTTACTTCTTCATAATTGTAGTGCAAACTCTGAGGAAGTTCACTAAACAGCAGAAAGAATGGCAGATGGAATTCAGATATTTGGATGAATTTTACGCTTGAGTTTCCTGAACTTTCCTGAAGTACCGTACTTTCATGAACTTGCATGGCACTTAGTGCTCTAAATTTGTTTTATATTAAAACAAATGTTTTAATATGATGTGATTGAAGATGGTTTATTCAAAACTAGCAAATATCTGGACCATTCAAGGCAAAATTCTGAATTGTCCCCCTCAGGGAGCAATCACTTGATTGAGTCTGTTTTGCTATTTTGTAAAATTTTAACCGAGCCAATTAAACCATGGATGTGCTACTTGTTTAAGGACAAAATAAATACATAGCTTTTATAATTAAAAACAGTTAATATCACTCTTCTTAGTAATTTTCCTTTTGTGATACATTCATTATTCAACAGCAACTTTGAAAGATCTTTAGAAACCATTCTTAAAGCTTCATCAGGTGTTCTTTAGTTTCCAAATAATAAAGGTAATAATGCTCTGATGCTTTTTTGTTGGTGTTAGTTTGCTTGTTGGGAGATTTGGTAATGTTTCTTAGGTATGTGTTGTGTGGTAAATAATGTCTGTAGATGTATATGCAGAAAAGAAGTATTACATGAAATTATGCTGACCCTTCATCTGGCAACAGAAAATATCTATCAATTTTGGGAAGTAAATGTACCAAATGATAAGAAGATACAAAGGCTCATCTAAACCTCCTTCAAAGTCTTTCACTTCCTTTTAGAAATGGTGGTGCGATATCTCATTCATAGGAGACTCTCTATCTCTTCCTTCACACTCATGCAGACAGATTGTAGTTTTGACAGATGGGGGAAGAAGATTAGATATAAATATTGCAATTCCAGCTCTATCAAGATCAGGAAAGAGTTGATATGGATTTAAGTGAAACCAGTTTGAAAACAGAATTCGCATCACTGCTCACCATAGATTTGGATTCAAGCCACACTAGTTCCATTCATTTCAAGTTAACATGAAAGTAAATCTTTCTGATTTCATTGATTTATAATTCTGATGGCCAGTGCTGAATATCAAAAACTCTTGTGGAGAATCTAAATAACTTAGAGATTCCAAAAAGCTGTTCTGGTAAATATCTGGCAACAAAGAATTCAGTATTGTGCATATTTACAGTCTTTAAGGTCTCTAAGATTGCTGTAACAAAATGAAACATTTGGATAAATGAACTTGAACTACAAAATAATTTTCCTATCCTGAATTTAAAAACAACTTTTCAAAAGTTAACTGTAGTGTTCTTGTAACATATAAAGTTTTGAAATTAAATTTTACACAGTACACATATTATCTGAAGATAGTACTTCCTCCTCCATCACTCACACATTTGTGTTTGACATTGATTGACTGACTATGTGCCATTAAGTTGGAGTTGACTCTTAGAGAGCACATCGATAAATTGTCTCTGTGATTATCTGTCCCTAACTTTTGTCTTTTGGGTCTTCCAAGAGTGCACTGATCACCACTGTAATTTAGTTCATCCAATTGTGTTTAACATAACGTGTGTTTGCGTGTGTATTTGTGTTTGTGTTCATCCCCGCACACATTCCTGAGTCAGTTTTTGACTTCTGGTGACTGCTTGGACTAGACCCTGCAGTTTTCTTGGCAAGATTTTTCAGACATGGTCTGCTATTGCTTCCTTTCTAGGGCTCAGAGAGAGGGATTGGCCTAAGGTCACCCAGCTAATTTAATATCATAGTCAGGATTAGAATTGGATCTCCTGGTTTCTAGCCTAATGCTTTAACCTTTACACAGAACTGACTATCCTTAATATACCTAGCGTATATTCATTTTTCATGGATGATTTTATTTGCGAAGTAAGATTAATCAGATCACTCCCTAAGGAATCTCATGTTACATAACTATAATTCAATTGCATTAATTCAATACAATTCATTTATTTGTAACTTAATCAAACAAAATCCAGTATTGGTAAAGTTCGGCCAAACAGTTGTAGCACCTACTGAAAATTCAAGATTATAAAACAAAATGAAGTTATTCCTCATCACTATTTTCTAATATTTTCAATTCTCAACATCACCATCTTGATAAATTGCACATTCTGTTCTTCTTCTGCATCTTGCTGTCGGAAAAGTTCTGTTGCCAAAGAGATGATGTTGAACAACAGAGCTAAATGCCTATTAGAAAAAAACCCAACAAGAATGCCAAAGGGATTGCTTTCTTAGCTGCAAGTAGATAGTAGTGGAAAATAAAATAATAAGATTCACTTGCAACTCTAACCTTTAACTCTTGCTGTGAAAAGTGATTATTGGTGTTGATTCATAGTTAATAGGTAAATTGTATTTCAGAAATTCTTAGCCAATATTTTAGTAAACATCTTGCAGAGGGCTTCTAGGCCTCATATAAGCAAAATATTGCTCAGTCTGAACATCTTTGCAAAATTTTATGTCTCTTCGTGGCATTGTTTTTTTAAAAATATAACAAATCACATCACATATATAGAACTCCAAAATGCAAAAGATGCCTTTGTCTCTTTTTAACAAGGTACATGGCAAGGTACATGTAAATCCATGCAGAACTGATGCATAATCAGCAGTGTGGTGGCTGTTAGCATTCGGCAACAAAACTATTAATCTGGATCAGTCTGCAGGTGAAGAAAACTCCTATCACCTCTCTACCACAAAACCACCTATGGTTCACTTTCTGAACATGAGATAAGACTGTGACTCTTTTTCAAAACCATGTCACATTTTAGGTTGTACAAATAAAACTCTGTTTCAACTAGAGCAATCACATTCACTGCTCATTCAATTCCATTGGTCAGGAATGTGTCACAAGTAAAGAGATGGTTCTGTATTACGAATAAATACAGGTAGCCCTCGACATATAATCGTTGGCTTAGGGGCCATTCAAAGTTATAACGGCACTGAAAAAAGTGACTAATGACCATTTTTCACACTTAAGACCATTATAGCACCCCCATGGTTGCGTGATCAAAATTGGGCCACTTGGCAACTGACTTATATTTATGATGCGTGCAGTGTCCCAGGGTCATATGATCCCCTTTTGCAAACTTCTGAGAAGCAAAGTCAATGGGGAAGCCAGATTCACTTAACAACAGTGGCAGAAAAGGTTGTAAAATGGGGCAAAACATACGTAACAAATGTCTCACTTAACACCAGAAATGTTGGACTCAATATTGCTTGTAAATTGAGTACTAACTGTAATCTATAACAAATCAATGTATTTAAAAGTAAAAAAAAGGATGATTTGAAACAGAGGAATATGATGGAAGAGAGAATACCATTAACTGTTTTGGCTAATTTTTATTAAAACAATTCTTTTCTTTTAGACTTCATCTTGCACATTTCTGAAACTGTGTTTGGTTTGCTTCGTTAAGTTATGCATGTAACAACATGTCATCTGCATATATCACATCTAATTTGTATTTACATGAGAGAACAGCTTCTTTTGAAAGCGTTGTGTTTTACAGCAGGTGAACATACAATCTGTTCATATTCTGTATGGGAAATGTATCACAAATGTACAGTCTCACTGGATGTGCATTGATCATATTAGGCCATTTTTTTAAATTATTTAAGAAGGAATTGTGAGCATTGCAATGAACCAACGCAACAAATATCTGAAATTGAATTTGAAGTATGTTGTTAACTGAAGACGTGTCTTTCCTCTCTGCCTCCATTTTTCGCAGTATGAGGACTTCACTGTCATGTTCCAATCATAATATAATTCCATAGTTATGTTGTCTGTTATATAGTTCCTTGGACAATGTTGTACAATTGCAGTGAAGCTGCAGGATCAAAAAGAAGAAAAAGATTTTGAAAGTAGCCATAAAAAATGAACAACTCATTGATCCAAATGGTAATCTTTTAAGATTGTAGCTTTCAGTCTACATACTGACTTTCCCTGCCATGGAAGCTCTGTCTTTTGCGGACATCATTCTGAGTCATATTTTAGAATAAATATGTCACAGTTGGAATGGGAAATCATGCGCGTTCATAAACAGTAGTAATGCTGGGGGAGAAAAATACTTTCATCCTTATTGCATTTCTCACTGAAATCCCAGCCCATTTGAGGGAGCAATTGTTTTTGGTATTCAGAAAACACAATCTTCTTCCTCCTAGTGAACATGATTGACAAAATAAAGCTATAGATGGATATTATCCATTAGCATTCCCTAGACTGATATCAAGACTGGACTGAAGTTTCCATAATTCCCAGACAATCCTATTGTCCCACAATAGCTGGAAATGAGAGCTGCAATCTGAATGGAGCAGGTTGGGGAGGGGGCAGATAGATGCACAGAGGTTAGTTAGTATGTCCACAGCCATGGCTGGAGATGTATTGGTTTATTGCTTTTACCAAAATAAGCAAAACAAAAAAAGAAATCCCAAGCTATTCAATACCACATGCCTTCTAATGGCATCCAAGCACACACCGTACAGTAAGTACTGGCATGCCATAACAGAGGCTTCTGTTACATCCATGTCTTAATTCCCCCAACCCTTTTGCAATATGTCCTGGTTTAAAAGTCATTTGTTGATTTCTCGAATTTCCTAAGGTTTTGCTTAACAACATTACCTAAAAGCTAGATGCTTTGCATCCCAGTAATCTTCTGTGACAGACACATGCTGTAAAAAGCAAAGAGATTTTAACTGCGAAAGAAAGAAAAAAAAAGAAAGAAAGAAAGAAAGAAAGTCATAATACGCTTGTTTAAATTAACTGGAATTTGATTTTGCCTTTCTAAAGAAAACCAAAGAAAAAGGGGAAGTGCCAGAGAACTGACAGATGAAAGTAGCAATCCTTTCAGGAAAAATTTGGTTGGTTTTGCTTCTAAACCTGTTTGCTTGGCTTGCCCGTCAATCATCAGCTCTGTTTTTGCCAATCATTTTTGCTTTGGAAAGTGGACCAATGCCAATTGTGTGTTTGGAATAAGTTTTTTTGTTTGTTTGTTTGTTTCATCATTTCCTGTGTCCTCAGCCCGCGCTCCTAAATTTAACCTCTCACATTTTTTATTCTTGGGAGGAGGGTTTATATACAGGTGGAGCCCGGGGATGTCCTTCCCGTTGCTTCTGCTTGAAACGCTCGGTGGGATTATTAAAAAGGAGAGAAATCTCTTAACATCCTCCATAGAATTACTGTAGATCTTTTATTTATTTTATTTTTTTTGGGGGGGGGGGGG